>VVHJ01003588.1:0-12780 GCA_015107715.1 Tylochromis polylepis | reverse complement strand
GTGTTTTTTTTAATTTATTTTTTTTTTTTTTTTTTTTTTACATTTGACTTGAAACATAAATGATCGGTTAACTAATCTAATTATTGCAGCTTTTTTTTGTTAATGTGTGCTGGGATTTGGATACATGTTTTGCCTGTTATTCTCATGGCAGGATCATAAGTCTTTGTAATTATGTGTGCACTAAACTGCATGCAACGCAAGCCACTTATTGCAGGTTTTAACCTACTGTGACAAACCTTTTCACTAAAGCAGCAATATCGAAATGGATTATTTTGCACAAATAATCCATCCATCCATCTTGCTAAATCTTTTTGCTTTAAAGATTTATTGAAAGGCTGAAATAACTTACACAGCAGGAGTGCAGCGCTCACCACAATGATAATGAGTGCGATGAAGCTGATTCCGACACTGGAGCCTAAGATAGCCCCTGCCTCAGACTTGCAGTCTCTGAAGGAGTCACAGAGACAAACAGTGACATTGACCTGAGCCTCAGCGCTCAGAGCTGGGCTGCCAGAGTCCGACACCAGCACCATGACGGCATAGTCTCCAACCTCCAGGTCTACAAGCAGCTGAAGCATGGCATGAGTATCTAAAAAAAGAATGAGAGGAAATAAGATTTGCAAGCTCCTAAGTGAACAACCATTAGTTCTACTTCTTGCTGCTCTTTACCGTTTACTTGAGTGATGGTCCAGTTGGCTGACAGATCGTCAGGTATTTCAAAGAGGAAGGGTGCAGCCTGCGGAGGAAGGTCTTCATCCACAGCAGACAGAAGCAAACCAGAACGTGACCTGCTGGCGCCTCTGCATACAAAACCAGTCAGGGGGAAGACCTGAGGGGGGAAGTCATTGGTCTCTTTGAGTGTGATGGCCACTGTAGCAGTGGCTGAAACACCACCAGCATCTATGCAAGAAAAGATAAATACACAATGTGTAAATCAATAGCAAGACAATTTCACACTTTATAAATCAGCTTTAATCTTACATTGATTTTTTTTATGCTAAAAGTCTAGAATGAGTAGATGTGCTGACCTGTAACCTTCACAACAGCATTGTAGATACTGTTTTTCACATGTGGAGATCTCATGTTAAAGCTCCTTTTTGCTGTAATGTCTCCTGTATCTCTGTTGATGTCCAGCCAACTCTCAGGATCTCTGCTAATCTCATACCTATCACACAGACAGCAGAGGAAATGACCCTTTGGTCACATATTTATTTATTTTTTTTAGAAAATAGGAAAACATCTCTTGTTTCGCTGCCATATCATACCTCAGATCAGAATTATCAGGGTCAAAGGCAATATTGCTTTTCAGTAATGTGCCAGGATGCACAGATTCGAGGACCTCAATCTGTATGGGGTCCTCTCTGAAACGTGGGGCTTCATTCTCATTCACAACGGTGACCGTAACTGTGGCAGTGCTCAGAGTCAGGCTGGAAGCCTTGCTGCTCAGAGGATTAAGATTTTTCACAGTCAAAATCAGGTAGTATTCGCTCTGCGCTTCATAATCCAGGGGCTGCAATACAGAGCAGCAGAGACTTAAAGTATGAATAAACAAAAACAACAAATTCAGTCATCCCATGTAATCTGAAACACGATTTAGCATCTGATGGGAAACACAGGACCATATTTACAATCAGTCTGACAACACTCCAATCTGACCTACTGAAAGGCTTAGGAAAATGTGAAGGAATGCATAGATTTTGCATTTGGATATAGATGTTAAGACCTCTCAGGGACTAAATGTGTACTTAAATGTCTTTACACTGATATAAAGTGGACTTTGACTTGTCTGGGCCACTTTAAATCGAACGTAAATGTAAAATGACATCTCTGCGTTAAATGGTTGGGTGGATCTGAGCATAATGTAGTTTGAATATGAGCCACTAGATGGTGGTGTTTAATTGTGTATGACACTCTCAATGGTCATGTAGATTTAAAGGGTGATGTCAGTCATTTATGTCAGTATTTTTTTGAACATAGGATTTACAACAATCCTGGACACCAGAAAGGTTTTCTTGTCTTGTCATGTCATTTTCACCAACTATGGCTATTGCTGTATAAATTCTTAACTATCATATGATCAAATTTATGTAAGTCCCCAACATTTACCTGTTTAATAGTTGAATAATGTTTAACATTTAATAGTTTAATAGTGTTCACGGAAAGAACCACATAAAGGTTGTCCCTGTTTCTCTGAATGCTTTGGAAACATTACCTCCTCCCTCCCCCTCCCCGGCACAGCTTTACCTTCACCACTGTGAGGACCCCCTGGTTGGTGATGGGATCAGTATGGACAGCAAAGTTTCCTTTGAGGTCGTTGAAAATGGAGTATCTGGCCTCCCAGTTTCTTGTTCCACTATCGTCTCTGTCTGTCACATTCACTCGACCGAGCTCATAGTCGTTCCTGTTCTCCACTGCTGTCATGCTGTACTACACGCACCACACACAGAAAACGAATCATTGATCATCATAACAAATTGAAGTGACAAGTTAGATCCTAAAATTACTGAAAATATTTGCCATGTGCCGATTCTGAGACTCACTGAGGCAGGGTTGAACTGGGGTGCATGGTTGTTGATGTCAGAAACATGTATGATTGCCACACCTTCACTTGTTAGCCCCATGCCTCCCATGTCAGCTACCTGTAGTTTTAACCTGAAGCCTTTTACCACCTACAGGACACAATACAGCACATGTTAGTGAAATAAAAGCATTATGATGCTCTGCAAACGCCCTCCTTCTGTTTACCTCTCTGTCCAGGCCTACATCTCTTGTGTAGATGGCACCTGTCTCGTTGTTGATGCCAAACATGGTCTTGGTAACGGCGTTGGGAGGAATGCTCTCCTGGCCAATGATGGAGTAGCTCAGAACAGCGTTTTCTGTCATTGGGTCATCTGCGTCTGTGGCTGTCACTGTCATTACTGATGTGCCTGTCGTGAATGATTGAGAGCTCGGGTCAGCGGGACAGATCTCATAAAGTCCCTCGAAAGATCCATCAGAGTGGATCACGGATATGTGGCAGTGGTGCTGAGACTGCAGAACTTCACTGAGAAAATGTACAAAACACTTTGCCCTTAAAATGGACTATTAGGTGAAAAAAATAGTTCACTTGTTATAGCCTTGATAGGTCATATATGTCTGTACCTGGGACTGAGAACTCAGAGACAGTGCCCACAAACGGGCTCTGAGCGAACACAGGTCTGTTGTCATTCTGATCCAGCACTACTATCTCTATGGTGGTTGGATTCTCCAGTCGCTCTCCACTGGGGGACAGCGCAAAGGCTTTAAGCTACACACACACACACACACACACACACAAATACAACAGAAAATGGGTTAGAATCAAATATCACTGTTCTTACCACAAGCATCCAACTATGGAAGCTTGTTTCCCCCCTCTGAAAAAAGCATGATTGGCAGAGCTAAGTTGAAAATTGAACTTAATAAGTTCTGAATTTCAACGTATTTTCTCAGAAGTTTGAGTTGGAAACTTGAAATTTTGACTTATAGATGGTTGTTTTTTTGTTTTTTCCAGTGGCAGAAACAATCTTCCATATCCAACAATCCCCTCAGGGTGTCTCTAGACATTTATGTTATCTGAACACAACATATGCTGGCAGAAAGAAAGGAGCAGGATGTTTGGTTCAGGGTTACATCACGAGTCATATGATCTCAAACATTCAGAAGTCTTTCCCAAGATGCTCATAAAGATCCCTGGAAAGCTGACCTCTAGCTTTGCTGTGTTTTGCTTTTTCCTGTCTGCTTTAAGACAGAAACACGCTCTGGAGCACATGGGAGCTCTTAAACAGCATGTTGTAGCTTGTGTAAGTGAGTACTTCTAGCGACTTGTGCTTTAAAACTTAACTCCCATAAATGCCATCTTACCGTGAAGCTGCTGTACTTCTCTCTGTCCAGTGGCCGCTTGCTCCTGATCACCCCTGTGTTGTCATCAATCTCAAACAGGTTCTTGGGCTCCTGGTCAACCCCCGGTCCCTCTAACTTGTAGATTACCTCACCAGTGAAGATTTTGTCAGATTTGATCTGGACAGAAAAATTAGAGAAAGTTGATTATCATCAAAACTTCAAATGAGTCACTTTGTGGACAATTAGCTCTAACATTTAAACTAATCAAAACAAGAAGTTTGTATTTCATGTATTTTGAATTGAATACATTTTTCTATAGCATGGAGTTCACTTAATAAAAGTGGCTAACTATTTCTCAATGTAAGATATGATTTGCACATTTAGGTCATGGGTAGTCTGTAACAATTGCTCTATATTGTGTGTAATATATTTGAATGAAATTTACAATCAGTGGTGTTCAATATTAAAGAAATTGGTTTAATAGGATTCAGTCCTCGTTAAAGGAAAGTCATTAGCTCATTAACACAATTAGCATGGTGTGGATTTAGTCTTCAGAAGGAAGTCACCAAACTCGTTATTTACTGCACCTGTAAAAGTTAGCGCCTTGTTGGGAAATTTGTACAAAGCAGCTGTGAGATTAGAATAAATCCAATTACTCTGCCCTCTTTGAAGCCTCATATTAACTTCTGATACATTTTTATAAGCAATGCTCAGAAAAAGGGCCCTCTATTGTCCCCCATCAGTTACAATGAAAGCAAATGTGGAAGGCATCGTTTATTATATAGGCAACATAGAAAAAGCCCAATACTAAAGCCTGGGACTGAGGTTTGGATGTTACAATTTAACAGCCTATGAGTGTGCAGTGCCCCTCAGTTTCTCAGATGTCATCATGCCTGGCTTGGAAACAATAAGCAAATGTCTTCATGAATGAAGCTTATGTGTAAATTCAGTCAAGAAGCTCTATATTCCCTCATCTGCCTGCAATGCTGGGTGTGGTGGGGGGTTCCTTGGGCTCCTAGTCTATTCTTTACATCCCTTCTGCTTTTCCCACGCTGTCGTCATCACCCTGGCCCAATCATTTTCTTGTTTGCCTTTTGAGGGCCAATTAGCCTCAGTCCCATGTGCTCTAAATCTCACTCTCATTCATGCAACCCCCATCCTCCCCCAATCCACTGCATCCGTGCCAGATAGAGATTCTTGTTCAAATCTCCACCTGCTTCACCTCTGCCAACACCAGTCTATGGACTCTGGAGGGTTCTGTCCTACTTCCTAACACGGCACTGTTTTGCTATGTAACTTCACTTCTGATCATCAAAAAGTTGATAACTCAAACTTTATATTTGAATAAATCATAAATCATGTTCAGTTCTTCAAATTATCTCTCCTTATTGAACTGGACTTTACCAACCAATGTGTGATGTCGCCATGGTTACTACCTGGCTGTTTTATATTCAGTGTATAGTTAGTAAAAATAGATTATTTATATGGAATATGGATTTATATTTATGAATGGTCATGCCAAATAGGTCTGTAACAAAAACCTGAAAAGTAGTCCAGTGCTTGATTTTGCAGGAAAACCACAGACCTGGCAACCCATGAGAGAAGCCGAAGAAGAAGAAGTAGAAGAAGAAGCAGCAGAAAAAGAAGAAGAAGAAGAAGACGAATGCAGTGATGAAATCTGATCTGATTTGACATTTACCTGGACAAGAGCTTCAGGAATCTGCTTGCTATTCTCTGACACTCTGATTGGAGGGATGATCCAGTCCCTCTTCACTCTGATCAGCCCTTTGCCTCGACTTCTCCATGGGTGAAGGACCTGAGGATGTAACTCTTTTTCACTATGGCGAGGTTCTGCAGAGCTCCACACCTCAAGGAGGGAAAAAAAATTACAGTATGAAACTCACTGGAAAATGAAGTTAGACATTAACCACACACACATACACACACCGCTTTCTACTACTGAGCTGTAATGGAGTTATAATGTGCAGCAGTCAGTGAGATCACATGTAAGTCACCTTCATGGAATACACACATTATATCACTACATTTGCAGCTGTTTAAAACGATGTTGAGAGTCTTCCTCAGAGCTCTAACGCTCTCTGTGGTCTGATGGAATGGCAACGTAGAGCCGAGGCCATCTGTGATGTGGAGTCTGTGGGATTGTCCGGGGGCTGAAGGGGAGCAGGGCTGCAGCTTCAGGTTTCACCCGCTAACATGTCATCGTCCTTTGATCTGGGTGCAAATTCATCTCAGGATGAGGAAACAAAACAGTCCTGCTCGTTTCACAGGCTCTCCTTCAGCACATTGCTCGTCCTGACTGTGTACGCCCAAAAACACCCGCACACACATTACATGCGAGCAGCCCACTCGCACAACAGCTGTCGACTATGGATTTAGATCCTGTGCTTTCCCACCCACCACCCGCATTCCCGCTCACACTCACAAATTCCCCTTTATGCTCAGCTCTGCACCTGACTGGGAGTTTGGGGTCACCTTACGGATCTGCTCGGCTGTAGGAATTCCACAGACACGCTTATATACATGATCCCCCCCCACCCTACACGCACACACAGAAAGACTGACATACATGTATGTGCAGAGACAAAACACCCACCCCCGCATAAGCTTATATACACATTTCCATAAGTTGCTTCCTGCTTCTCTCTGGGATTTGACTGTTCTCAGGATCACTCCTCATATGTTTAAGAGCTCAGAGGCACGATCCACAAGACCAGAAATAAATGCAGATTTATCAGCTTTGCAAAAAGCTTTCTCATATATTTCTCTTTGCATCTTCACACACGCAGTATATTTCTAACTATTAATTGTTAACCTGTTTCATGAAAGTTTTATGGGGGATGTAAATAAGCTGAGTAATAGATAAAGAAAATTGTGAATATTTTTTAAATGGGCTGTGTGTCCATCCTGTCTCTAGGGTGAGTGATCTGCTATACTGATCCTTTGGTATGCTGCTGGGACAGTGAATGGAGGAATGGCAGCCATTGCTGGCATCTGCAGGTCGATTTAGAGGGCAGGCTAATCTTAGACTGTTCTATATTCCCAACGCCTGGATACCCATTTAACTTTTCGTAGCAATCAACATCTACATACTGGCAAAGATGTTTACACTCAGACTCCAGCAGTGCGTGTCACCCACACCAAATCGCTCTGATAGTTATCTCCTTTCATACTAAAGACTTCCGATATATGAACTCATAAACTTCCACAGGCATAGCACACATACTGCATTGTTGGTTAATCCTAAAATCAACAACAGCTGCATCACAGTTGCTCCCCTCCTCCCCAAATACAGTACTTTCCAATTTTGTCTGAATTGGTCACATTTGAGAATGCACACACAGCCAGTTGCAGTGAAGTCAGTGACATTGCAAGTTCATGCAACTGAAAAACTTTGCAGAGCTCATCTATAGTCTGCTTTATTTAAAAGACTGAAAACAGGTCCAGAATTTGTTGGACAAAGACACGATTTTTGTAGCTTTTCCTCTGTCAGGAACCTGCTTACTATTCTCTGACACTCCATTGACACGCCACCATTTAGATTAATCAATTAACCCAACTCCACTAAATGTAAAACCCGAAGAGAACACACCCAGACACAGGGAGAGCATGCAAACACCACAAAGAAAAGCCTTGACCAGATGAATGAACTTAGTTATTAAATGTGTAGGAGAGGGTTATCAAAGGTAAGGCCTAGGGGCCAAAATTGTCCCGCCAAAGATTCCAATCTGGCCCACTGGATAGCTGTGGAAAATGTGAAGGAGGACTTTTAACTGTATTTTAAACAAGTTTTACAACTTTTCCAGCTGATAAAAATCTTCTCGGTGGCCATTTACACTAAACCAAAGTAATTAAGTTAAACTTCTTAATTAGTAGTAGTACAGTTAGTATGTTAGTTAAGCTTCTTGACTGACAGAAAGTGGCGTGTCAGTGGGCTGGCCCACTGAAGGTCAAAGTCGGCTGTAGGTGGCCCATGATGTAAATGAGTAGGACTTACAGCCATTTTAATACCCAATCCTCCATTTGCCTTTCAGAGGCTCAAAATTTTAAAATATGAGGCCCATAGATGAGATGTGTAAGTGACGCATGTCACTGGGCTGAAAAAACAACAAAAAAAAAACAAAAACTATAAAAAAAAGGGACAAAAGGATCTGGTTCACTGAGTAGCACTGAGAAGCTCAGCAACACAAAAACGCCTGACAACTCAGAGAAGACAGTTAAAGTGGATGATGACAGGGTTATTTCCATGGTGAAGAAAACACCAGTTAACCACACCTGATAACAAATCGACATTTAACTTTTTCTTTCTTTGTTTCTCTTTTTAAACACTCTCCATCACTGACTTGTCCCATCGCTTCAACTTAAGACGAGGCTGTGTTTTGGAGGACAGTGTCTCCATCAGCACTGTTAAAATGCTTTTACCAGACCAAAATGCGGCAGCACCAAAGTGCCGTGTTACCAATTAGACCGGTGAGTGCCTCTCCTGACAGGCTGAGCGACGACACCACACACAGATTAACTGTTTTCAGAGGCTTTTCCCAGATACTTTTACAGCTTGGCCTTTCACCTCGGACCCTCACAGGAGCACCGGGACGACGTGCCTTCACAGCAAGAACCATTAAGCACTCTAAGGAGTCTTTAAGAGATTGGAGAAAGTTTGACTCTACCTCACTGATGCTGGCGTTGGAGAACAAAAGCATACCGTCACACTGTGAATAGTACTGAAATAGTGTGAAGCAAGAGATGGATATGTGTTAGGCTGCATGTGGTGAGTTCCACTGGGGGAAAAAAAACTATTAGGTTTTCTGTTGCACATAACATTTTCTAAGCGATGTAATTTGCAGTAAAAATGAACTTTCTTAAATTACTTTAATACTTCCTTAGTATTAAAAGAAAAGATGAGCAGACACATATCGGTTCCATCCAAACACAATGTCAGGCATGCATACCAGCAATTCATCATGAGGTGATAACTGTAAAACTACTGTCAAAGTTTTGCCACCCCTGCAAATGCATTCAATCTGAGACATTCCTTCATGGAGCCCTCTGAGCTGTCCACCTTCCAAATACTGTTTCTGTTACAAATGCATTATTTGTTGAACATGAGCCACTCCCTGCAAGGCATGCCTGTTACAAAAAGGCAATGGAAATGTATGCCGCAGATTGCGAAACATTAATGTTATTTCACACAATATAGAAGTCATCTGAAATATCCATGAAAGTAGGGATGTTGTTACAAGGTGTAAAATAGAGAAGGATAACAGGGAGAGATTAAAAAGAAAAGTCAGGCTTTGTAGTATTTAAAATTTAATTTTAATGATGAAAGCCTCATCCCTGACAATCCACTGTGTCTGCAGTGAAGTCTGCACCTCTGTTTATCCATGTACTAAATCTCTATCAGCCGGAGTATCTTCTTTCCTCATGTATTTGTGTAACAGTCGTACAAATAGCTCAAGAAAACACTGAGTGTTTGAGAAGCCACGCCTGCAGCATGCCAGGGAGTCCCTCTGGGCACAGGCTAGAGGTCACACAGGTGTCCCTCTGGTCACTTCTGTTACTGGACCTCAAGCACAGACACTCAACCGCTCAGCCACCAGCAGTACTGGTCCCACAGCTCCACTCGTTGCTAAGTCATGACTGCCTGACATGGGCATATACACCCTATTTATGGTGCCACAACAAGTGTGCCTCCCCCTTTGAACAGATGTCTGAGCTTTAGGAATGCAATGCAAGGCTGTAAAATTAAGCTAAAAGTAGATTTGTTAGGGGCACAAATAAGCATGGAGTTACTAAAAAATAAAATTAAACAACGTGATCTGTGAAGTGTTGGGTTATGTTAAAGTGTCCAATACAATTGTTGTAGGAGTACCTTATCATCCACACAGAACTTCACTCTCAGACTGCAGGCTTACTTGTGGTTCCTAAGATAAAAGTAGAATGGGAGGCAGAGCCTTCACCTATGGAGTCAGCTCCCAGTTTGGATTCAGGAGATTCAGGAAACAGACATCCTCTCTACTTTTAAGATTAGGCTTAAAACTTTCCTTTCTGATAAAGCTTATAGTTAGGGCTGGATCAGATGACTGCGAATCCTCCCTGAGTTATGTTGCATCAGGTCCAGACTGCTAGAAACTTTCTATGTGTTTATATAGTACTCTGCATTTAATCATTAGTTATTAATAATCTCAGGCTCTTCCACAGCATGTCTTTTGTTCTGTGTTCCTCCCCTCATCCCCAATCGGTTATGGCAGATGGCCGCCCCTCCCTTAGCCTGGTTCTGCTGGAGGTAATTCCTGTTAAAAGGGAGTTTTTCCTTCCCACTGTTGCTCATAGGGGGTTGTGTGATTGTATGGCAATGTCTTTACCTTTAATATAAAGCACCTTGAGGCCTTTAGTAAAGAAAATGCATTATACAAATTCTGTTAACTGCAATATATAACACAACAAAAACAGCCTATTCAGCCTCAAGACTTCTTAGACTCATTGGAGGAGGAAGCATCATTGTAAGCTCATACTGTCGGGAACTATGTGATTGAAACCTACTTAATGGAAATTTAAAGTTTCCAGGAATAAAAAAATTATGCAAGATATTAGTCTTGGGCTTGAATTATTCACATGATAACAGCCACTAAATTTAGGAACATCAAGTATTTTTTCCAAAACAAGGAAACTCAAAGGAATGATTCTCATGAAAAAGATGTTATGAGAGTATTTAACAAACTACTCAATAGTAAAGTCTTTAATGTATATTTTCATGTATGTGTCCAGGTCATTTGGGTGTCCTTTTAACATCTCTGTATGTGTTAATTTACAGTTCACCAGGGATACAAATGGTCCATAACAGAAACCCACCATAGCACTGCTGCTGAGTTATTCTTGTGAGTGCATGAGTATATGTATGACCTCTAAATTACCAACTGTCACCACACGGCTTTCCACGTCTCAGTCTGTAAGAAATTGTGAGGCAACACAAAGAAAAGGAAATTGACTTTACTGTTCAGCTCACTCTTTTTTATGAAATGGAAGTTGTATTTTGTACCCTTTGCTCTTTCTGAAACTCTAGCTAGCGCAAACAGCCTGCAGGTATCCACACCCAGCAGGACCTGTGATTCAGACCCTAAATCCTCTGACTGATTGTTTCCGATGAGTGAGACCTCAGCGCCAGCTGGCCAGCCGCTCCACACTCTTGATTTGTACCCGATTTCATGGTCCAGATGCGACGCACTCCTCTTTCCGCAAGGGGGGATTACAGAGCGGGACAAATGGCATCACATATGCATCTGGGAACAGCTGTGGCTGTTGCCCTCTCCTTGCCACAGCGTACCCATAGCAGGCACCAACACTTGAGTTCAAACAGCTTACTGAAAAATTAAAACACAACTGAAAGCTATCAGGTGACACTAGTGAAAGCCTTTGGAGTGGCCTGACAGCCGCTGATGGTTCAATTAATTTTACTCTGATTATTTATGTAGCAGAGGCCTTGACAAATTTCTTTCACTTATGAAGCATACACAGAAGAGAAACAATGCCCAAAATGTTTGTGCATTTGCCCAGTGTGTCCATCTGTAACCTCTTAGGACCACTGGCTGTGATTACTTTGCACACATTTCTTTTTAATTCAGATTAAAGATTTGGGGTAAGTTGTTTATATGCTATGTGTGTTAATTCGGTCTGTTGTTTACACGTGGTGGCCTGCTAAAATAGAACAGTGTGGCATGTGCAAAAATAATGAATACAAGATGCATTTGTCTTCCTTCCTTTTATTTTATACCTTTGACTCATTCATCCCTGAAGATGGATGTCTGTTCAGCTCAATTGCTGCTGTAAGATTTGTATTAAAAGATTTTGTATTAAAAACAAGCTGTCTCCGGAAAACTGCTTAAATTTTGAAGCAGGTATTTTTGGAAAGGCCAGAAGTGTGTGTCCAATTACACATTTGCATTTTTACAGCCCTTTTATGGGTTTTATGTACAGACAGGCAGACATACTCAGGGAGAATGCAGCTAAAAAGTAATCAGTTTGATTTGTTTACGTACTTCTCTTCTGATTGGTTTATGGAAAGGTTTACTCCGCACATGGGCTTTGCATCAGTTTCATCTTGTTTGCTTTGGTTGAGGGGTTCATACGGTGCATTTCTATTCTGTTTGGGCTTTTAAACCAATCTCAATCAAAAAATCAGTCATTACAGCAGTGCAGAAGAATAATATGCTTAGAGTTTCTAGCCTCCAAGCTCATCATTCCCCAAAAGTATGATACAAATAAAAATTAGGGATTGATGAGGAAACAACCCCCTAGTGTCTTGAAGTGGATGCCGGGCTGGTGTAGAGGTCTACATAGGAAGTGGCAGCGAGAAAAGAAATCTGTATCTGCAATCTTCTTAAATGTTCTTCCAAACTGGATTGGTGACATGAGGACAGTGTGACACGTATGAAGGCTTCGGTCCACTGTTGGAAATGTGTGAGTTTTGGGAAGCTGTGTGGCAAACCACAACATATATCAAATCCAAAATAAGGCAACAGGTATTTGGGCAGTTCTCATGTGTGAACAACTATTGCTTAGGTTGTAATTGGACAAGTACTTGTATAGCACCCTTCTACTTAACTCAAAGGAATTTCTGCCAAAAGTCGAATTCACCCTGTTACACAGCACAGTCCAAAGACATGAGTTTAGGGTTACTGGTCATTCTAAATTGCCCATAGGTGTGAATGATGGTCTGTCTCTCTGTGTTAGCTCTGCGTCAGACTGGCAGCCAGTCCAGGGTGTACCCTACCTCTCGCTCTATGGTAGCTGGGATAGGCTCCAGCCCCCCCCCCCCCCCCCCCCCCCCCCCCCCCCCAACCGGGGGGGGGGGGGGGGGGTTTTTTATTTTTTTTTTTTTTTTTTGTTTAAAAAAAAAAAAGTTAG
>VVHJ01003585.1:0-11106 GCA_015107715.1 Tylochromis polylepis | reverse complement strand
TTGGGGGGGGGTGGCCCCCCCCCGGGGGGGGGGGGGGGGGGGGGGCTCTGTTCGCCATTAACTTGGGGAAAAAAAGTGAGTCTGCAAAACAGAAACTAGTTGTTTTTAGCCCAGGAGTTGTCGCACTCCTCTGTTGGAGTTCAAGGGCACGAAGCTCCGCGGGCACTGAAACTTCTTCTCTTTTTTTTTTTATGAATCGGAGAAAATCAGTCCATAAACATTTTGATCGAGGATCAGTTGTGAGTTGGTAATTCAAACATGGTTTTACAAGATATTAGGAATTCTTTATACTTTTTCTTTCATTTTACACTTTAAAGATTACTTGGCTAGCTCTGTTGCCACACAGCAAGAAGGTCTTTGGCCGTGTGGAATTTGCATGTTCTCCCTGTGGCTGTGTGGGTCCCTCCCTCAGTCCACAGACATGCATGTTAGGTTAACTGGAGATTCTAAATTGGCTGTAGGTGTGACTGTGAGCACGAATGGCTGTGTGATAGACAGGCTGGTAACCTGTCTGTGGTGTATCTGCTTCTTGCCCTATGACAGCTGGGATAGAATTGGTGGATGATTACTCAATTTCCTAATAATTATCTTTAATACTGCAAATAAAATTTGTTGCTTGTAGTGGCATAGCTGCTACATCATCACCCTGATCTCATTTTGCAGCTCCATGTGCAGGTTTTTTTTAGCATCTTTCAGCTTCTTGTTTTGGTTTGCAACTTTATTGTTCCTTCTCTCTGCTGTCACCAAAATTGAGCAGCAGGGAGATATTTTCCACAAAAAATAAATAAATAAATAAACTGCTCTAACAAGCCCCACTGGTTGACAGGCAATTAGCTGCTAAACTCAGGAGAGCAGTTTAGCTACAAAACAAATAATGAGTTGGTTGAGGCCCAAACGGGGCAGACTCAGTGGGACGAGCAGGCTTGATAGTCGTCAGGTGGCCAGAAACATGTCTCTAAATGAATGTCAAAGGTCTTTCCTCTGTACATTTTGTTGCCTGAAAGTAGCTGCAGGCAAACAGCCAGTCTTAAGTAAAATTGCATGATGCAATAACTACACATGGAGGTCCTTTGCTGCAGGAGGTGTTTACTCGCTCCATTGTCAAACCTTTTCCAGTTGTTGATATGTCACAGCTGTGTGTATTTTTCCCCCCTTTTTCTTCCCTGCACTGTTCCCTCCAAGTAGCGAAAAAAATGACTGCAGCAACCCAAGAGTCATCTGGTGGACATGAATGTTGCATAAGGCTGTCCAGCTGAGAAAAGAGGTATTTTAAGCCTCTTTGAGATGAAGAGAATTCAGCAGAAAGGTGTGAGACGAACAGGTTCAGTTCAGAGGGAGCTCGGAGACATGTGTTAGGAAGCATCAGAGAAGTACAGAGAAATCCTTCTGGTGACTCGGAAGGAGGAGGCAGCTCATTGACCTGGCTGTGCTCTGCAGGTACAGAGACACACTGCTCTTTAGCCAGATAGCTGTCTGAGGGAAGGAGCACATTTTTCAGGAATTTGTACATTGGCTACATGTGTAATTTGGAAAGCAGTTCTCGATGATTTAAAAGGGTCTAAGCGTTTTTCCTTGGTGGAGGTCAGTAAGAAAGCTTATTTAGAAAAGGCATAATTTTCATTTCAGCTTTGGGGGAGCAATCTGCTGGGAACTGCTCAAGACACTACAATTATATCCTTCACCACCATGTGCACTGTGCTCTTAATGGATATTATTCATGCACATTATATACACCAGAATCTCTCTGTGTGGTACTTAACATGACGTACTGGCCTAAACAGTGACTGCGTGCTGTAATTCAGACTTAATGAGCAGCAGTCGACGTCTAATGGGGGCAAAAAAAAAAAAGTTAAATTTATTTGATAATTCGGTGAACCTTCTGGCATTCTTCATGGATTGTGGTAATACATTAGCTAATACAGTATAAAAGATGGACACAGGTACCCACTGGTTAGTGAAGTCTCATTGTCAAACACTGAGTGAAGAGAGGATCGCGCCATGAAATCCCACGTTCACTGGCTAAAGACTTGTTGGTCACAAATCGTTATACAATGAGCATATCCTGGAATATTCTCCATTTTGACTCTTAGAATGGTGCTACTTTTAAATGTCGTAGTCATAAACATGCGTTGATTAATGAGCAATTATGTCATCCATCAAATTGATGCTTTCTCTTAAACTTAGAATGAATCCATTTAAAGTATATAGGAGGAGGCACCACTTTTTGTTGCTCCACTATCTTCAAGGACATCACTGTTCTGCCTAATGGGAATGTGGCTACACATGTGGCTAAGCCAAAGGCAGAGGAGAAGAGAACTCATAGGTGTTTGTGTGGCATGGAAGCAAATTTTAATACACCTGCACCTTCACACTCTAATACCGTATGAAGGATCATACCCTCATACCCTGAGAAGGAGTCACCTTCACCAAAGAAGCAAAAACCCAAAGGAAAGAGACAATGTGGCCAGCCTACGGATAGAATGAGAGTAAATATTGGAACAGCAGCCTTTCCCTGATGGAGGGAGTTGCAGAGAGAGGAGGATTATAAAGATCTTTACACATGGGGTTTGAAAAAAGAACAAAGTTTCTTTGATAAAAGTGTTTGTCCTACAGTGGCCACTTAAAGCTACACCATCACAACTTCACTTCTCAAATAGAGGACAAGGTAATGTAGCATGGTTAGGGACGTGTCTAGAAGATCTCAATATAAGGCAGATCTGCACCAGGCTAGAAACGTGCTTTTTAATGCTGTAAAGTTTGACTTTTTTACATGGCAGTCTGATGGGAATCTCAGGTGGCCTCTTGAGTAACTGCAATTTGCAGGGTTCATTTTTGTGCCCCTAGGTTTTGCCCAAATTGCCTTTAAAAGTTCAGTTTTGTCGCTGATGTACAACATGCCAGTCATGTTATATCTCGAAAGGGGGAAAAAATACACATGAAAATGTAATTAGGTAATTGTAGCTTGAATTAGCCAACTCTAGCTACAGTAGGCTAGTGGTTACCAGCTACAAGTAGTTACAAACTTTTGACCAGCGTTGAACTCCCGTATGTGTATGTAGCACTTTTCTGTAAAGTTGAAATTCATCCTAAATAACTTACCGGACACTGTGCAGCTGTGCAGCTGCCACCTCTGACCTCAGCCTCTGCCAGTCTGTGTCTCTTTCCCTCATAGGTCTGAGGAGAGCCGAGATTGCAATGGACACTCTATAGAGTTAATTGAGGGGCATAAATGATTTATATGAAATATGAGCGATGACAAGTCCCCTTGCCTTCTCATGAAATTACACCTGTAAGTAAGTGGAGGATGCGTGGGTGGATTAGATTCATCTTGACATGTTGCAGCGCTTAAAGGAAAGGTTCTGAGTGTTTAAAGTCTGCCACATGTAAACATGCTGATAGAAACCGGCTGCTGTAATCGCTCGTACTGTCGTTAAGCAAAGCTGAGTTCCCTTTGTGTTTTGAAGACGATAGAGAAAATCTTGCCTTTGTCACATATCGAAATGTATGTTTAGCTCAGACAAAGCTAAAACCGCCCTTCAGCAGTCAGGGTATGGATCAATAGCATGAAAGATTACAGCAGCTAGCAATGCTCAGGACACACGTCTATTGTACCAAAACTAATATGAAAATCTATACCTAAGCTAAACTCTAATATGTGTAGCGAATGCTGAGCCATGTCTTTTTTTGTGTGTGTGGCAGACATGGATGGTAGTCATACATTTTAAATTTTGAGCGAGTTTTAGGATTATATACACTCATGGAGCACCCAAAAAAAGCCAGTCTGGTAGGATTCCTTCCTTCTACGTCTATAGCACGCAGGTCGCAGGAGTTCCTGCACAGGCTTGCTTCAAACACATCAAGCCTGCCCGTTGACTCGGTGACAGTGAGCCGACCTGTGCAGCCACTGATTGCAGCTGGACCTCTCCTTTATCTGAAGGCACACCACCTTTCCATCTCTGCCAGCACACAGCGGTACTTGGAGCTCTGTCCATTTTCACATCTCTGCTCTCTCCCCGAGGCCCCAAGGACTGTTTCACCAGATTTGGAACGTGCGAGCTGAAATGTAAAACATGAGATCATTTCCACTAGCTTTGTTTTGACACATTTCGAAACAAACACCACACCGAGTGACCCATGCGTGAGCATACGGATGCCCTGTCAAGTCATCCGTAATTTGCAAGCATTTGTGAAAAAGCAACGGCGCACCATTCGTGATTCCCGTGTGTGAATCACCTCTTTGAAATGGTTCAGGGCAGATTTTAGTTTCCAGAGTCCTGAGGCTCAGGAGAAACCAGACTAAAACTCTTCTGACCACAGAGCAGTGGACCAATACATTTTCCTCACACTAATAACAGAGGAGTCTGGAGAATTTGTTAATCCTGTGTTTTGTGGATTTATAACGGCTTATCTCTGTTTTCCCTGAGGTATCCTGTTCGAGGTGCTGAAGGTGTGTGAGGAGCCAGGGTCACTGCTTTGAGCTGTTCAGTCTTTTTACCCTCAGAGCGAGAAAGCTGGGTTTTAGTTGCCTGGTATCACATCAACCCTAATCCCGCAGGAGGATCTGGAAGAAGTTGGAGGAAGTTTCCAGGGGAAGTTGAAGGGAGGAAGTCATCTGCTCTGCTGCAACCTGGATAAATGTTGAGAAAGTGCCTGGAAAATTGTAGAGCCACAATATGATGTTTTCTTGAACACTATATCTTCAGATAAATCAGACTTGTTTCCATAGTAAACCAAAGTACCTTCCTTTATTTTTTTTTATGTCTATGACAAGATCTTGCATTGATGTAAAATACAAGGCTTCATTTTGGCTCTAAGACCATTTCTGAACACGTGATCTGTGAGCTGTTGGTAGAATCCACCTTTAATTACTATATGGGGTTTGTAGTTAGTGGTGTAACTGAAGGCTTTTATACAGTCCACCTTTTTAAAAGATGAATTGTGAATACACAATAAGTCAGTGTGCGAGTGCAACATCGTAGTGATGATCTCCCTTGTTATAGGAGTGGGAAACATGTGAAACATCTTTAAAAGACACGATGAGTGAAAAAGGACATCTGCTCCTCCACTGTCATGTCCTGATGAAAATGATCCATAAAGTAATGTAGGACTTTAGCACAAGTGTACGTGACTTATCCATAATTCTGGCATTAATAGGTGCAGGAATCAGCACGAATTATTCTATGAATAAATGCATGACATATGAACTCATGAGCATTCATGCTAATAATGGCGGGTGATGTGTGGCATTAGCCTGCACTTGGCATATTTACATTAATTAGCCTATTGGGTCAAATGAGCCTTCAGTAGTACTTCACTGCAGCTAAGTCCAAGTAAAGATACAGTGTGGAGCTTTGCTGAGTTTAAATTATAAATTTCACTCAAGTCTGATTTCAGGTGAGACTTAATTTGGGCTGTTTTATATGGAAATTATAGAAGTTTCAAACTCCACCTCATTCTAGCTCCAGCCCCTGGTCAGTCTGTCTTCACACTTCTTCATCTCTGGATTTGAATTCATAGTCATAAACTACAACGTTTTATATATCAGGAAGTTATAAAATAATCTGGTACTCAGAAGTTCTTAAAATTAGGTAAATACAACCTTAAACAAGCTACAAAACACGATATATTATTATACTGCAGCTGTTTGTTTCACAAACACAAAGCCAACATGCAGAAGCAGTGTGTGAAAATAATGTATAATCTTACAGCCTCCATAGGAATTAAGAGGGGAAGTAGCAGCCAGAAGCAGCTAATTAAATGTATTTGATTAACTTATCAATTGTTGCTACACATCCGTCCGGGAATGGTAATAAAACCATTTCCAAACAATGTGAAGTCTGTTATTCATGAGTGAAAAAGATTACTCACAAATGGAAACAGGCACTGATGAGACATTAACAAGACAGTTGTCAATCTTCCCAGAAGTGGAAGTCCTATCAAATTCTCCCCAAAGTCAGTGCTCAGAAAAACTACCCGACCTCCTCCATAAAAAACAAAAAAACAAAACAAAAAAAAGCAAGAAAAAAAAAAAGCATTCATCTCAGACCCTACAGGCCTCAATTAGCATGTTAAACGTTAAAGCTCATGATAGTATAGTTAGAAAGAGACTGAACAAGGAGAAAGCCTCTTCTATTGAAAACAAACATGGCAGCACTGTTTATGTTTGCAAAATTGCATCTTAACAAACCACAAGACTCCTGGAACAAGATGTTTGTTGTTTAGACAGACGATAACAAAGTGGAGAGGTTTGATCATAATGCACAGATAATGTAAAAATGTTTGACCATGTGCACTGTTTGGTGGGAACCAAACAGCACATCAGCACCTCATACCAGCTGTCAAGCACAGTGATGGAGGGCTGATGATTTGAGTGTTTTGTAGCCAGGGGACCTGGGCCCCTTGCAGTCATTGAGTTGACCATGAACTCCTCTGTATACCAAAGTATTCCTGAGTCAAATACAAGGCTGAAGCTTGGTCTAAATTGGTCATACAACAGGAGAATGAGCTGAGGCACAGCAGCAAATCTACAGTTTACAGTCTTGAGATCCCTTACCAGGTGTCTCACCTGTTTCAGGCAACTTTAATAGGTCACATGATAGGGTGGGGCACGGTATCACGGTGGTTTCATCCAAAAACTGGTAGTAATGACCCACGCCTTTTTTCACACCTTGACTCATGTGATGACTCACATGATTAATAGTGGGTCAATGACCACCTAAGGGACAACAACCACCAGGGATTAAATACCTGGAACTCTCCACAGTTTGGTTGTAGAACTGAAGAAGTCTCTTGGATGAGAGATGAAATGTCTTCAAACAACTTAAAGAAATCCAGTCTCCTCCTTTCAAGCTTTTAAGTCTTTTAGGAATGCTTTCCTTAAGCTTTAGGAGTGTTTATGGGAATTTTTGGACCATTTTTCCAGAAGTGCATTTGTGAGGTCCGACACTGATGTTGGACAAGAAGGTCTGGCTCACGGTTTCCGCTCTGATTCATACCAAAGGTGTTTTATTAGGTTCAGGTCAGGACTCTGTGCAGGCCAGTCAAGTTCTTTTACACCAAACTCACACATCCATGTCTTTACGGAACTTACTTTGTGCACTGGTGCACAGTCATGTCATTGGAACGGGAAGGGGCCATCCCCAAACTGTTCCCACAAAGTTGGGAGCATGAAATTATTCCTTTCACTGAATAATGTTTAGAGTCCAACTCCTGATCAACAACCCCACACCATAGTCCCCTCTCACCAAACTTTACACTTAGCACCTCCCAAACCCAAACTCATCAATCGAATTGCCAAGTCTGCACACTGTTCTTGAGGCTAAGTTGCTGAGGTTCCCAATCATCTCCACTTTGTTATAATACAGCTGACTGTGGAATATTTAGTAGTGAGGAAATCTCACAACTGGACTTGTTGCACAGGTGGCATCCTATCACAGTACCATGCTGGAATTAACTGAGCTCCTGAGAGTGAGCCATTCTTTCACAAATATTTGTAGAAGCAGTCTGCATGCCCAGGTACTTGATTTTATACACCTGTGGCCATGAAACTGATTGGAACACCTGAATTCAAGGATTTCGGTGGATAAGTGAATACATCAGGCAATATAGTTTAAGCTGCTAGACATGTCAGAATTTAAGATGGACCCTATTGACAAACCATATTAATAAAAACTGACAAAATGTCACTCTCATCTGTACATAACTGCTCACAGACTCCACACTGACTGGATACTGGTCTTTAATTGGCAACACCGTATAAATGGAGTGCACCACAAGGTTAGCAGCACAGGCCTTGGAGACGCTGGATCTAGATCTCCTGGGAATCCCTGCACTTAAATATACTGCAATCAAAAACAGCCTTTCCTCCATAGAAAACACTGCTTATTATGCTGACCTTGCTTTAAGTGTTTCAGCGGTGTTATTATCCTAATGTATTCTGTCCATGCTCTTCACCTGTTTTGTCGGCAGCATGTTGTTTCATCATGTCTCTACACTCATTGCCCGAATACAGAACAAAAAGTACAGCCTCCAGGATAACAGTGTCACTATTTTTAATTTTCCATCATCAAATTTGTATTTTTCCTTTACCCATTCTTAGTCCATCCTTGCCAGTTTCAAACCAGTGGTCACATACTAGCTAATAAGTAGTGCATTAATCACAAGTGGTGACAATCGAAGGCATCAAAAGCACCAATCAAAAGCATCTGACTACAGCTACATTTAATGAGTTTTGCTGGTGAGAAAAGACTTCATGAATATTAAAATATCCGGTCACTTTATGTGCCAAAGCAAAAAATGATTCACAGTTTGGTCCACAGAGGCTGTTGTTGTGCTAACTTTGTGAAGACTTTGGAAACATGTGAATTCACTGTTAAAAGCAATTTGTGTGTTTGCATTTCAAATGTATGTGCTGATGATAGATTACTTTAACAACCGACAAAGCAACAAAGCCACTAGCTGCACGTTTTTATCTCCTCTGTCACGTTTCCACTTCCATGATGCAAGGCTGAAAAAAAAATCACCTAATCTTACTTTCAAAGTGTGACAAGTGTGTGTTCTGACTGTCAGCCTAGCTTAAAGTCCGATATGTGCATAAATACATGTGTGTGTGTCTGCTGACACCAAGTACATTGGGGTACAAATTCTCTTTGCAAACACATGCACAGTGTGAGCACGTTTAGCCAGCCCTTGAACGGTGTCTTCTTCTCTGTCTCCCCGCTGCAGATCCTTAAGATGGCAGTCGTCACTGTCACTGACGTCAGCATAGTGCCAGCAGGGCTGATGTCAGTGTTTCTGCTGCTGTTACAGGTATATGACTGACTTTTCTGTGATGAAACAAAAGCTGACAGATCAAAAAAAAGAAAAGAAAAAGAAGTGGATGGCTGGAGAGCTGAGAGGGCACTAATATCTTGTAGCCAAACCTTTGCTCCTGCCGTCACACCTCTTACAATCCAAATTTGACAACTGCCACCATTCCCTTTCCCCTCTTCTTCCCTACCTTTTCATTCTCTCTGCTCAGCAGCTTCTGTTTCCCTTTCTTCAGCTCACTATATCTCTTTCTTTCTCTCTCCTCCTCCTACGCGCGCCCCCTCACCTCTTTTCTCTCGTCGTTTGATCAGCAGAGCAGCATCTCAGCAGGAGTATTTAAGGAAAGAGAAGGCTCCCCTGCTTTATTCTCTCTTTCGCACCCCTCTGCCTCACATCTCTCTGTGCTTTCGTTTGCTCCTTTCCCCCTGTTTTCCTCTCACTTTAATATTCCTTCTTCACTCCTCCTCAAACTTTCTCATCTTTTTGATCCCAAATTCTTCTCAGTGTTGCATTTTACACAATAATCACAATGCCTGTGTACGCATCTGCTTGTATATCTTTAAGTGCGCGAGCAGAGATGGTACAGTAGTAGTGTTCAATTACACAGCAGGAGAGTTGCTTCTGAGTCACTCAAACTAATCTGGCCTGAAGGTGCAGCCCCTGAGACCTATAATGTGTGTGTGTGTGTGTGTGTGTGTGTGTGTGCGCGCAATGCTAAAAGCATGTTTTTATAATCAGTTATTATGTCATCACGTCATATGATAAACACTGAAAACAGATGGAAATATTCTAAAAGCAGTTGAACTTCTTTTCCATAAAGATGACCTGCCCCGTACCCTTAAAGATGAGTTTTGACACCTTATATACACCCTTATATACACATGTTCTGTTTATGCATGTTATATTCAGCAATTTTCATAGCAAACACAAATCCTATTGAAAAACCCAAGCCAGCCTAGCTCAGCAACTTTGTTGAAGCCAATGGTGACATATAATGCCACTGGGGGTCATTGTGCTGGTAGGAGCTTGACTGTTTTTAGAAGTTGGATGTAGCCACTGGCATTCTGGCTGTCTCCTTATTCTTTAAATTTGGTTGTAAACAGACTGAAAGGAAAGGGTACCGCTGGCTGGCTAGCTTGGTTAGAAAGGTGCATTTAGCTAGCATAAAACATCCCCAATATACAATGCACAAAGTGTGTACAGTTTTTTTCCACACCAGGATATAAACATGTAGTTATATGAAAAAAGAAGTATAGCCTCTTTAAATCTTTACAGTTTTTACATATAATGATACAATAAAAAAAAAAAATCAGATTCTTAGCATGTCTTAAAATTAGCAACATCAGACGAACAACACTGTATCATTATTTATTTAACATATCCTCGTATTAGAACTCACATGTTATAATTTATATATTTTATTTTTAATTAATTTGGAGTAATTTCAGGAAAACTTTTTTCACATTGTCATTATGGGGTATTGTCTGTAGAATTCTGAGGTAAAAAATAAATGGTAAATGGACTTTTCCACTCTCCCGGAACACTCAATCCATCATGCCTCATTCACCCATTCACACAAGCACTTTCTTCTATGAAAATTGGTATGCCAGCTGGAGCAGCCAGGGATCAAACCACCAACCTTCCAGACACCATTTTGTAACAAGGCTGACAAAATATGGAACAACTGAAACACTGTGAATACTTTCTGAAAGCACTGTATAAAGTTGGTATAAAGTTGGTTTTAATATAGATGTCATGGTCCCGGGTCTTTGTCCCAGTATAAAGTTTTGTTTTGCTCTTGTGATTCTTTCTTTTGGAATTAAGGAACTTTCAGGTTCTAGTTCTGTATTCTGTATTAGTTAGTACTTCCTAGTGTATCTGGGTTTTTATTATTTAAATTTATACATATTTTGAGTATCCCCATGTTTGCTTACCTCTTTTCTCCCTAGTCATGTCCCAGTGTCTCTCTGGTCTCTCTGTGTTCTGTCTCTGTAAATAAGTTAAGAATAATAATGTCCTGGTGTTTTCTCCCTTTCGGTTCCCATGTTCATCTCCCTTTGTCTCCCTAGTCTGTCATGTCTCCATGTCTGTTTATCTCCAGTCTCAAGCCCCGTTTACGCATATACGTTTTCCCTTAAAAACGTATATGTGTAAACGGGGCCTAAAAACTCTTTTCACGTCGCAGTGTGGACTACAAAAACGGAGGCTTTCGGAAACGATGATGCATTTTAGTCATGTGATGCAGTCACGTGACCAATTCAACTAAGATGGCAGACGGCATTGTAGAGCAGTTGTTTT
>VVHJ01003584.1:0-10664 GCA_015107715.1 Tylochromis polylepis | reverse complement strand
AACCAAAACAGCTACCACAGCATTCATGCAGTACCCTCTGGTATGAGCCTAGTTGGTCAGGGGTTCATCCTACAGCAAGATAATGACCCAAAACATAAGTCCAAGCTGTGCCAGAACTACCTCAGGAAAAGAGAACAAGATGATGAGCTTGAAAACATGGAGTGTCCAGCACAGTCTCCAGACTTAAACCCCATCGAGCTGGTTTGGGATGAACTGGACAGAAGAGTGAAAGCAAAGCAACCTACAAGTGCCACACATTTATGGGAACTTCTGCTACAGATATGGGAAGAACTTTGTGAAGAATCTTTGATTTCTATTGTAGAAAGAATGCCACGGGTGTGTTCAGCTGTTATATCTGCCAAAGGGGGCTACTCTGATGAGTCAAAGTTTAGAAAACATTTTGGTCTATAAATTGATTCCATGATTTATTTTAACTCAGATTGCTTATTTGTACTGTGCTTTCATTTCAATGAGTACAGTGAGACATTAAACTGCACAATTTTCAATAAAAAACTGGAAAATGGGGTGTTCTAAAACTTTGGACCAGTAGTGTACATAATGCAAATGCTCTTTTAAATTTATTAAACACATTTAACTCCATTAAAATGGATTTTGAAGTTTCTAATATTTCAACACATTTGAATAAATTACAGTTTTAACCTGGTTACAAACAAATAAGTTGATTAATTAAAATAAATATAGCACTAAAAGAAAAACAGGAAACCATACATAATAAGAAAAACCCCACAAACTCACATGTACAGAAAAAATCAATAGGCTAACACATAATAAATTGTATTTGTTTATAAATAATATGCATTCATATGTATCATTTTGACAACAATGATGATATTTGTAAATTTTAAAAATTACATTTATTAATCATGTAAATTTCCTGTACCTGTCATAGATGTCCACATGACTTCCCAAAAAATTACCCAGTCCAAAGTTCAAATGCTGAACGTCATATTGCCATCCAGGTTGGGTCATGGCTGTGGACTAAGTTCGGATGTCGTACAGACGTCCAGAATTGGTCATGGACCGACGGACCCAATAAAGACATGAAGTGCACATCTGTCTGATGTCCAATGTTCAGTGGTTATTGTGTGAAGAGGACTCTCCATTTACCTCTTTTTATTTCTTATATGCAATACTAGGACTCTCAGACATACAAATATCAGAAATTACTCCTGTATCATTATATTCAGTTTGGCCGATGAAATAAGAAATGGCCAGAGTTTGTGCAGTGGAATGATTACAAAGTTTTCTTGGCGAGCTGAGTAAGATGCTGCTTATTCCTTTGTCATCCCCTCCTCCCCCACCATCCTTCCAACAGTAGCTTGTGTAGGGCCCTTCCAACACAGTTACAACGGTAACAGTACACAAACAAGTGGGCGGGGCCAAAAAGTTTGTGAATGGTAAGTGTGGGCTAGCAAGCCATTCTGCCACCATTTCCTCTCTCTCTTCCTCTTTTTGGAACGTTTGCAAGCTAGAAGTCACATGACATTTCTTTTGGAATTGTGGTTGAGTTGATGCTGTATATGGACATACATATTTTCTTGCGTCGACATGCGTGTTCATTTACTAAGTGTTTTCTAAAGCTGTGTATGCGAGCGACACTGAAATATGAGTTAGTTTGCATCTATATAAAGTTGTTGGGAAACTTATTAATTTATTTTATTTTACTTTGGAAGACAATGCACTCTCCTTTTAATTTACCCTGTTAGCTGTTGTTTGGATTTGGAATGATTTCACTGGTTAGTGACTGCTTTGGTTGGTTTATTTTAATATATCTATTTTCTTTTAATCTAATTATTCTTGCAACGAATTCTAGAGGATATTGTCTGAGTGTGAATGCTTTGTGTTACATTTGTCAGAACAGTTTTCACATTTTTAAGTTCAATGGAGGTTGCATAATGCTCCCAACATGTATCCTTCCTTTCCACAACGTCCTTCTTTTGTCTTTTGTCCTCTCCTGTTCGGCCTCCCAGTTGCATGCATCTATACATTTACTAAATATCATTTCAACAGTGCATTTGCTCTTTCTTGACTCCTGTATGTTATTTAAATATCACTAAATTTGGGGAGAGCATGCTGAAAAATGCCATAAAATAGAATATTTGCAAGTGAGAAAGGAAATTGATGTGTATGGATGTTTTTATGTGCTGCTGAATGCAATTTGGTAAACACACAAACGATATGGGTGTTTGCCATGAAATCTTTTGCTTTCTTTGTGTACAACATTAGGAAACTTTGCATGCAGATCTAGCCTAACAAGGGCACCAATTTTCACTTATTATATAAAAGTATAACACTTAATGAAGTTCTCTCTCTTTACCTGCTGTAGGTCAACAATGCAACAGCCCGTGTAATGACAAATAAGAAGACTGTCAACCCATATGCAAATGGTAAGGCAAAAAAAATTTATTATCTTCACCTTATGGAAATTTTAATTGATTTACAAAATTAACTGATTGCAATCTGGATTTAATGAGGCTTTTTGGATAGTGTTCTGATGAAAAATGTTAAGGCTAATGCCAGAACGTGAAGTGGACCCAGGAGCAGATTCAACACGGAGACTTGAATTAATGTAACAAAGCTTTTATTTACAACAAGCGTGAATTAAACGTGAAACATACACATTAACAAACAAGGGCAGGGAACTATATACAGGGGGGCCGAGCAATAAGCTAGAACTATGAACATGAGTGGAGGCTATATACATGTGTGAGAACTAGAGTCTTGAGAGCTAGGAACAGTGAACCTGAACATGAGCTGTGCCTAATGGTGTGGACATGACATGAAGGTCTTCTGGAGTCTAGAAGCTAGGAGCATGGGGGCCGTGAGAGGAGGGAACGGGGAAAACAGGAGTTTGTGAGCCGGTGGGCAGTGGAACTGAAACAGAAGGAGAGCAGTGGCAGAATTGTGAGGAATCCTGATGAGAACACTGCTACAGCTGACTTGGTTGCAGACGGAGGCACACAGGAGGGGGGAGGCAAGACTGTCTAGGTCCGGGTGAGTATGGAGGTGAGAATGGTCCGAGTTCCAGAGGATGCAGGGGAGACAGGCAGGTGAGTGTGAGAACTGTACCAGGAAGGAGCTGCGGCTGAGGTGAAAACAGGTCAGACCAGCGTCCTTATGCGCAGAGTATTGCAAACAGCAGAGGAGTAAAGTATCCATGGAACCACTGAGGACACAGGAAAAGTAAGTAAGCAATCGCAAAGACAAACTATGAAAGATGGAGCCAAGAACTAACACTGGTTAGCAAACAATCTGGTGAAGGTCAGTTGTGTGTGCTGGTCTTGTATGCAGCCGGCTTGATCAGCTCCAGGTGAGGGTCTAGGGTGGAGGAAGTGTGGCTCCGCCCAGGGGAGGAGAGCAGACGCTGTGGAAAACTACTGCCACTCACCCAGACCATGACAAAAAAGCCCCTTTGATGTCAAATATTCCTTACCCTAAATGCAATTGAAACGTAGTCACAGGCAAGGGAGCTTCTAGTATTTATTTTCAATATGGGGTTTGGGGAGGGGCAAAACATTTGACCATAAATAACTACAAGGTAAAATAACTAATAAACAAATATGCATTAAAATGGTTCTGGCTTTAATACTGGTGGTATTTATTGCAGACCTTAGTACAAAGTACAAAGTAATCCAGGTCAAAAAACTAGGAAACCAAACTTTTACTAATCTTAAAGCAAACCGCAAACCACAAGAGAGGAAAGAACACGAGGGAGGACACAACAAAGGGCAAGGAAAACCTGAGGCAATATATCCAAACATAGGATAATGAGAGGATGGGAAACAAGTGGGGATACGACTAGAGATAACAAATATAATGACTAGGGTGGGAAGTAAAACTACACATAAGATAAAGGGAAGAACAGACACCAAAATAAAACAGGAAACTAACGCTGAGAGGTGGACTAAGACACACAAACTTGACACAGAAAGAATATAAAACATGGAGAACAGAAAGAAGAAACAGTGTGGGAATATTCAAGGGGATAAGCAACCTCTCATCAAGTAAACGCACAGATAACCAACATAATACCATAACAGAAGGCCCATGAGTTCTAAAATGAGCTTGACACCTCTTCCCTAGTGTGACTGCTGCCTGCTCCACTCTGTTTGCATGGAGGAGCACACATGCAGTCATGATAAAAGGAAAGTACACCCTCTATCACATATCAGGGAATAATAAAAAGGAAAGTCCTTGACAGGTCTTAAATGAGTTATTTTTTCAGCAATCCTGTTGTAGATTTGCTGCTTTGCTTGTCCTGTTGCATTATCCAAATTTGGCCAGGCTTTAGTTATTCAACATATTTGACTCAAGAATACATTGGTACACAGAAGAGTTGGTGGTTAACTGAATTACTGAAAGTTGCCCAGGTCCTGTAGCTATAAAACTAGCTCAAATCATCAGCCCTCTACCACTGTGTTTGACAACTGGTATGAAGTATTTGCTGATATGCCATTTTTGGTTTTCTCCAAACATACCTCTGTCCATTATGACCAAACAGCTCCACTTTGGTCTCATCTTTCCTAAAAATATGGCTGTAGAAGTGTTGTGGTTTGTTCCACAGGTGAAGCCAATCCATTGAGCAAAAACCTTTTTAGAGGGAAGGGGCTTTCTCCTGGCAACCTTTCCAAAAAAGCCATATATGTTCTGTCTTTTTGTAATTGTCACAATACTGCCAAGAATTTTAATATTTAACATGCAGAATGAGGCTCTGAAATGTAGCTCTTGGATTTTTACAATTTCTCTGCGCATTGCACAGTATGGCTTTGGGGTGAACCATGGCATGGCCTCCGGTCAGGCCTGCATACAGAGATACGGAGGTGGAAAGGAAAATGAAAGGAGGGAAGAGAGTTTCTCTAACCCCAGAAATTTACACCCCTGTTATCGAGTCATTAGTCTGTGAGCCACTCTTGCTCGTGTCATTGTTGGACCATGACCCAGCCACGGAGGAGAGCAAAGTTATAGCATATGAAGAGCTGAAGTGAAACCAAGTGTTAAAGGATGAAAAGCACAGACATTGGTTGCAGTGACACTTTTCGTTGTTTTTATTTTTTGATCTTTGACGTTTTTTCACTGTTCTCCCATTTCTGGTGAACTCTACTGTCACTCCCTGCTCAATTCTGGCCCACTTATCAACCAGTCAACATTAGGCAGTTACATACATCATCCGTTTCCAGTGAAACACAGTCAGGATCTTGGACTGCACAGCAGCATGTCTCACATGGGTGAAAACCCTTCTCCCTACTCTGTCCAACTGAAAAATGTACAGAGACAGACTCATTTGCGAGACTATAAATCCCGCTTAACAAGTTTTACTTGGACGAGGAGGTGCAATGCTGTAGTTATAGAGGTCCGTGAGACAGTATTAAGCAAGGCTGCATACTACTGATTCTCTGGAGGACCTGAAGAAAACCTGCACAATTTGCAGCAGTATATTAACGAGTGTTTCGAGGGCATTGTTGTGGAGAAACCGGGTAACAAGGCACTGACTCCCTCCAGCAGCAAAGAAACGCAGTCCAGTCCGAAGACTCTGTGCAGCCATCTTCTCCACAGAACAGCAACATGATGGATATTTTGGTGCCTATAGATGAAAAACTGTCCAGCTTTGATGCACGCCTCTGACTGCTGGAAATCCTGCGTAAAGATTTTCAGTGAGTCCATGGAGTGGAAACACTCACTGTGGAAAAGGCATCCCTCAGAAAGTTGATAAAATCCTTCGTTAAGGGAATGACCCAGCTCTCGGACAAAAACATGAAAAAAATCAAAGAAGCTGTTTTTGGCCCACACCACAAAGAGCTATTCAGAAGACCCTATGAGTGAAGTTTTTGTCCTGACCGCGGAACCCTGTTATGAATAATTGAGGGTGCATGTGAGTTTGCCCAACCAGTCTACGTGTATTTTGTAGACTTGGAGAATGAATTCGACCATGTCCCTTGGAGTATTCTGTGGGAGGTGCTTTGGGAGTATAGGGTGTCTGGCCTGTTGCCACGAGCCATTCGATCCTTATACAACCCTTGGAAAAACTTGGTCCGCATACTCAGACTCGTGTTGGACTCTGCCAGGGCTACCCTTTGTCAGTTATTCTGTTCGTAATTTTCATGGACAGAAGCTTGCACCGGAGCGGTTCGCAGCAGAGTGTGAAGTGGCGGGAATGTGAATCAGCACCTCCAGGTCAGAGGCCAGGGTCCTCAGCCAGAAAAGGGTGGAGAGCCCACTCCAGGTCAGGGACAAGTTGCTGCCCCAAATGAAGGAGTTTAATGGTGGCAACTCTTCCTGTGAGTGATATAGATAAAGGTCTCCAAGGTGTGAGATCATCCTCTACTGTTTTTAATAAAGGAATGTGATTCAACCATACTAGGTCTGAGAGCTTGGCAGAAAAATTTATAACTAATGTTACCTGACTGTAGTGGTGTTGAGGTTATGTTTTGTAAATTACAATTCAAAGGCAGAATTGCTGATTTACTCCATTTGATTGAGGAGTCTGATATAGATGAGAACTTATCTATAGGTGTGATTGTCTTTATGAGCGAGGTTTGTGACTTCCTGAAGACATTGTCAGCATATAGGCCCTGTCTGGTGCTCCTCTGTGGGTTGAAGCTTTGTGAAGTAAGATCATTTGTCCTAACACAAGCATTTGGAGATCTGTACAGTGTTTTAATCCAGTCTATGAAAAATGAACCAAATCCAAATTTATGTAGAACTGCTAGTAAAAAATTCTAGTTTACTCGGTCAAATGCTTTCTCTGCATCTCAGGAGACAACTGTGGTTGAATTCAGCACCTCTAAATCTGAGGAGGTTTCTCTGCTTAGGCTGCTAACCCTGCGACCTGGCCCTGGATAAGCGGAAGAAGATGGATGGATGGCTGGCTGGATGGATGGATTGAAAGAGATGAATGCAGAGTCACAATCTGTTCGTCATTTAGTTTAAGTAGATTTATATTGTTAAGAAGTTTTGCAATGTCATTGTTGGAGGGATTATTTTGTGATGAGAATAAAGCTTCAGAAAGATTTATTTATTTCTGTTGAATTATGACTAATGTTCCCAGTGGAATCCTTTATAGAATAAATAGTTGTTTTTTCTTTAACTGGTTAGCAAGGAATTTTCCATATTTATTACCATGTTCAAAGTTCTCCAAATGCAGCCTATGCATCAGAAATTTTGTTCTCTCATGAATTATTTCATGTAATTCTACTTTTAGTTTTCTCGGGTTGTTAATTATATGTTCTTTTGGTGAGGCAGCATAGGCAGATTATAATGATTTAATTTTTTGTTCTTGTTCTCATACAAGTGTTTTTTTTCCTTCTTTTTCTTATATGAAAATTGAGCTGCGGCCACAAGGTGGTTGATGTCTGTTGTGGTGGTAAGCTCTCGAAACAAATGGTGGACACCAGAAGTGAAGGGAGCCACCAGGCTGAAGAAGGAGTTCTATCAGGCTTGGTTAGCCTGTGGGACTTTGAAGGCAGCTGATGGGTACAAAAATTGGCCAAGCGGAACATGGCTCAGGCAGTGGCTGAAGCAAAAACTTGGGTGTGGGAGGAGTTTGGAGAGGCTATGGAAAAAGACTTCCGGACTGCCTCGAAGAGATCCTGGCAAACTGTCAGGTGTCTCAGGAGCATTGCTGACTTTGAATGAGAACATTAATCCCACTGGCATATTTTCCATGGAGGAACCAGAGTCTGGGGACGAGGGGGGCAACTCGTCTATCTCCGGGGGTGAGGTCAATGAGGCAGTTAAACAACTCCTTGGTGGCAAGGTCCCTGGGGTGAATGAGGTTCGCCCTCAGTTCCTGAAGGCTTTGGATGTTGTAGGGCTGTCTTGGTTGGCACGCCTCTGACAATGTCGTGTGGAGCTCAGGGGTGGTACTTCTGGGTTGGCAGGTCCTATTTTTAAGAAGGGGGACCAGAGGGTGTGTTCCAACTATAAGGGGATCACACTCCACAGCCTCCCTGGGAAAGTCTATGCCAGGGTGCTGGAAAGGATAGTCTGTCCGTTAGTCGAACCTCGGATACAAAAGAAACAATGTGGTTTTCATCCTGATCACGGAACACTGGACCAGGTCTTTATCCTCTCAAGAATACTTGAGGGTACGTGGAAGTTTGCCCAACCAGTCTACATGTGTTTTGTGGACTTGGAGAAGCCATTCAACTGTGTCCTGTGGGAGGTGCTTCAGGAGTGTCTGGCCCATTGCTACGGGCCCTTTAATCCTTATACAACCATTGCAGGAGGTTGGGCCACATAACCGGCAATAAGTCAGACCCATTCCTGGTGGGTGATAGACTCCGTGAGGGCTGCCCTTTGTCACCGATTCTTTTCGTAATTTTTATGGACAGAACTTCTGGGTGTAGCCAAGTGGCGGAAGGCTTTCACTTGGGTGGTCTCAGAATCTCATCTCAGCCTTTCACAGATGATGTGGTTCTGTTGGATTCATCGGGTGATGGCCTCCAGCTTGAATGGTTCGCAGCTGAATATGAAGTGGTGAGAGTGAAAGTCAGCACCTTTAAATTTGCCTGAAAAGGGTTGAGTGCCCACTCCGGATCAAGGACAAGTTACAGTTTAAGTATCTCGGGGTCTTGTTCACAAGTGATGGGAGAAGGAAGCAGGAGATCGACAGACGGATTGGTGCTGCAGCTGCAGTGATGCGGATGCTGTACCGGTCCATCGTGGTGAAGAGAGAGCTGAGTGTAAAAGCAAAGCTCTCAGTTAACCGGTCGATATACATCCCTACCATCATCTATGGTCACATGCTGTGGGTAGTGACCGCAAGAACGAGATCGCGGATACAAGCAGTGGAAATTTGCTTCCTCCGAAGGGTGGCTGTCCTCTCCCTTAGAGATAGGGTGAGGAGTTGGGCCATCCAGGAGGGGCTCAGAGTAGAGCTGCTGCTCCTCCACATCAAGGTGGGGGCAGTTTGAGGCAGTTGAGGTGGTTCAGGCATCTGGCAAGGATCCCTCCTGGGTGAAGTGTTCCAGGCATGTCCCACCGGGAGGAGGCCCTGGGGCAGACTCAGGACATGCTGGAGGGATTATATCTCTCGGATGGCCTGGGAACGCCTCGGTGTTCCCCCGGACAAGCTGGAGGAGGTGGCTGGGGAGAGGGAGGTCTAAGCTTCTCTGCTCAGGCTGCTGCCCCCGCGACCTGGCCCCGGATAAGCGGAAGAAGATGGATAGATGAAAAAACAACACTATACTGATTAAACTGGCCTTAATTGTTCGATGCAGACAATTCTATTAGATTAGCGGAAAAGGAGAGTAAAAATAGAAAGTGAAAAGAGGAAAGCAGAAACAGATATTTGTGTAGATACAGCTCACCTGGCTCATTACAGCCACTGCGTGCTGTTTTGGTCATGATAAAGCTGCCCATTGAAGTACAGCTTATCGACAACAGCTCGGGAGCCTCCTTGGATGAACTTCCTTGATTGGCAACAGGACCTTGCGTCACTCCAGGATCTCTTTGGGAAACTGGTCATTCACGCTGAAGTCCGTTCCTCTCAGCTCCCAGCCATAGCTCTTCATCATCTTTTTGTTTAAAGTGTTCAGATTTGTCTGTGAGCATCAGCTTGTTGACCTCCCAGGCAATACATACGATGGAAGGGGATGTTTTTAAATACATCCTCTGGGAGTTTCAGGTGAGTCTGGATGAAATGACTCACTGTTGTTTCAAGGTCCTCTTTTGCCTTTTCTGTTATTCTGGAAAATACAAAGTTGTTTCTCATGCTGCAGGCCTGGAACTCGATGACCGTTTCTTTGATTTTTAAAAAAAATTGTGTTCTGAGAGTCAAGTCTTCTGAGAGGGATTTCACCGACTCTTTAAGAACGGTGTTTTCAGTACCGAGTATTTCCACCTGCTGCTGGCTGAACTACAAGGATTTGCGCAGTGCCTTAAAATCTTTATGCAGGATTTCCAGGAGGGCCAGGCGTGCATTGAAGCTGGACTGTTTTTTTGTCTGTTGACTCCAAAATGTCTGCCATGCCACTGGTCTGTGGTGAAGCTGGCTCCGGTGACTCTTCCAGGTGACTTCTTTTTGTAGATGGAGCCTGTTTGCTGTTGGAGGGAGTCTGCACCTGGTTTGGTTTCCCCATAATGATGCACTCGACAGAAACTGTCCAGGTCTCCTTCGCAGTCCTCCAGAGTACTGAAGTTCATTGAAATGTGTCTGATATTTCTGCTGCAAACAAAATAACATTCTGCAACCCCCACGACCATCCACAAGAATTTTTCAGTCTCTGCTATGTCATCACACATTTCCGCCAGCTCCTGTTGAATGCCCAGCCCCTGCACCCTGTATTTAACCATGTTATGTTCATGAAGGTGAAAAAATACCTAGATTTTATAATAAGAACAAAGACAGACAAAAGAGTTTTGGAGGGGAGAAGAGTGAAAAAAATTAAACGACAAGAAGAAGGAAATCAAATTGTCCTTTTCTATAAGAACATAAAGGCATGAAATATACTATTTTTCAAATGAAAATCAATATTTTCAGTTTTTTACAGACAGCCGTTTGCTTAATTCAACCCCACATTCTTTTAATTACAAAATTGCTTTTACTTTTCTGCCACCCTTCATGTACACAAAATACCATTGGGACTTGTGTGTGGATTTTTTGTGTATATGTCTATATGTCCAAAGTTTTCAGGCTGCTTCTT
>VVHJ01003583.1:0-11260 GCA_015107715.1 Tylochromis polylepis | reverse complement strand
TGCAGGGTGGTTACAATCTGGAAGTGGGATCTGGCCCTTCAGCTTCTGCAAGACACCCCCCTTTCATTGACATCCAGAAGGACAGATTATCTCTGGCATTCCACATGTGGAAGCAGTTGAAGCCAGATGAGCTGCTTCTGAGAAATGTACAGTAAAAATATGTAGGACAAAGTGCACACAAACGGAGGGGATATGGCTCCTTTGGCCACTGTATGTTGGCTGCATCATTATGGGCTTCAGGATTTGGACAATATTCTCTTGTTTTAGAAAATATCTCCAAACATAAAACAGGTACATCACAGTGTTTAAACTATATAACCAATGTACAATATTTAGAGCTGTAATTTAATGCAATAAACACTAGATTACCTAAATGCTATATTTATTCTCACCTTAGTAAGTCATCAGAACTGATTTTTACAGTTATGGTCTGCAAGTTTACATACGCTTTTCTTTAAATTATTCTTTTTCCAGGATGAAATGATAGCACAGCACAGATCTTTAAGGACTTTTTAAAAAAGAACTAGGTGTGAGCAAATTAGATTCACTCTAATCCACAGAGTCAAAATGATACATTAGCGCTGTTATCATTAAGGTAGCAGCAGACGGCTATGGCTGATAATAAAATGATATTGTTGCTGGCACTAGGCAGGAAACGTTATCCATCTTGACCATCATTAATCGTGTTAATTTGACAGAATAACACAATTCATTGTGTCTAAAAAGTATATAAAAGTCCCAGACTGAAGCACTGTTAGACTTTACTCTTAATTTGCCATTTCTCACTGTGGTATTCAAATGATAGTGAGCATCAAGCATTTTGCTCACTATCACATCAAGTTTGAAATTCTTGTATAGTGACAGTCCCATTCAGTAAAGAATATAGGTTCTACTTCTTTTTAAATAAAAAACTATGAAGGGGAGCGCATCACCTCTGTTCTGTCACACCAAACGTATCACAAGAAAGTGAAAAAAGTTTAAATTGTTTCAACAACAGTCTACAATGGTACCATCTTATGTTGTGGTGCATTAACTTATGCAAAGGAGGTTGTGCGTTTAGCAGTGCCTGCATGCATGCATGTCATGCTGTCTGTAAACCTGATATCTTGAAGTTTTGAATAAATTCTCATATAATTTTGTAGGGATGTATAGTGGGATCATGTTAACAATCCATATAAATTTGGCTTACATCCACCAAGGACTTCAAGGCCAACTTAGTGATTTACTTACAAACTATGATTATTACAAGTGTGGAGTGTAATGTCAATTTTACTAAATAGTGAAATGAATGCTGCAACTAATTATACTCAAAATGATGCCAAGTTATCCAAATGGGTTTAAACAGGGCAAATAACAAAAGCATGCACTTTGCACTTTTTTTTTTAACTGCACTACAAACTACTAAAAGAAAACAAAATGAATATATTAAAAAAAAAAAAATGCTGCCCACACAGTGAACTGCCTCGGTGGAGTTTTGCTTCTTGTTGACTATGTGACCTTGTAGGACTCTTGGTAACTAGGCTACAGCACCACTTTATTGGTTTAAAAAAGCCTATGAATGAAATGACACAATCCGTATTCAAAAAGTAAGAGGAAACCTTCTAAGACTGTCTCAGTTTCACTACTGTCAAACCTGTTTCATGTATGCAATTATCAACTTTACAAAGCCTCATGAGCTTTTGTAATCATTCACTCTGAGTTCGCTTGTTCATCAGTCTTGAGAGAAACCATTCCTCTGAGACAAAGTCTATTTAGGGACAGAAAAGAAAATTGCAGGTTTTTATAAAAACAGTCAGTGTGAAGTCAAGCGAAGAGACAAAATGTTCTGACAGGAAACTCTGCGGTTATTACATATAATGGACCAGCATATTCGCAAAGACACACCTGCGTGAATGCAAGCACACACACACTCACACACCATCATGATAATAATATTCTAACATCTGTGGATTCATTAACGCCCTCCCTTACATGTAAATTTTTAATCCATGTGCTTCTGCTCTCTGGAGTGTGATGTATGACTGAAATCCTTTTTTAATGTGAGATGATTCATATGAGCACACAGCATGGTAATCACCAGCTAGTTGCTGTGCATCAATCAATTAAGAGAAGCTGTCAAAGCCCCATAATGGTTTTAATGTGCTGCTTCTTTCACTGGCCCACTGAATCGCCTGAGTAATTGCTATATAATTACCCAGAATCATCTTAGGTAGCTCTCTACCTGGTTAAGTCCATGCCTGAATATAAATGTGTAAAAAGTTAGTTTCGGGTGACTTGTTTGAAAGCAAAGCACTTCTCATGGGAGCCATCAGAGGAATACATAATACAACTGAATTGATAAAGTGATGATTAGCAGTGCACCTGCAACAAGATGAGATGAAATCAGAGAAGAGCTTCATAAGGCACTGACACATTTGATGTGTGAGGGAGGGAAAAATGGAAACACGCATTGCTGGTGGAAATACTGACATCATTTACTTAAGTAAAAGTATTGAAAGTGGAAAGAAATAACATTACAAGTAAAATATGGGTATTACTGTACACAAATTATAATTTGTAAACTAAACAATTATTTTCCTAATCAATTAATTGAATGATTGATATAAACAAAAAATAAAAATCTATAAAAAAAAAAAAAGTGGGAATTGTCAGAACTCAAAGAGACACATCCAAATACCTTATCTACCCAACTAAAAGTATGAATCTTAAAATTAAAAGGCGCCATAGATTTAATCAGCGGCATGCATTAAGTTTAGTTTTGTTGGCATTACTTTTAATAAATTATTCAGGTGGCAGAACTACACTATTCAGCTATTAACAAAATGTACTGTTTTAAACTTATGAAACAATGCATCATGTTTTAAAACTCTTGTAAGACTTTGGAAAATTATTTAAAATTAATACAAGACTGCAGATGGCAAATGCTTCCAGTGAAATGTAAATTGCAATGGCGGTAAAAGTACATTTGTAAAATGTAATTGAAATTTAGCAATGACAGTGAGTATTACGCTAGTGTATAGGATTATGGTTTCATTAACTGCCGTATATTTTACTCTTGTTGCTGACAGAGGCGCAGATAAATGTAACCATTAGTATCATCTACAGCCGTACATGGAATAAAAACTACCCCGTGTAATATAGTGAAGAAGATGTACAAAGAGTGCACTAAAAAGAAACACTCTGGAAGAGAATAAAAAAGAATGTAATTGCAAATAAAAACCTATTAGATGCAACTTTAGCTGCTCTTCACCACTGACAGGCCTTGACAGCAAAAAGCCGTAAATGGCATTCATTCTAAATAACTGCAGTTAAAAGGAATGACTGTGACAACAGATTATATGACTCATTTCAAACACTACAAACTATTAGCCAGGTTGCTCAAATAAGAAGATAAGAAGAGACTTGCTATGTAATTACTGATATTAAACACACAAAAAATGGAGGAGATGGTAATACAAAAAATACAAAGCTGGTATTTCTGACATCTTTTAGCAAGATATATTTTATATATACTTATTTTAGATGAAGTCGCTGGGTGCGCCAATTACAGATTCATAAGTTAGAGTAGCTAATCAGCTCATGAAACCCAGGAAAGCTCCAAAGTTAGGTGACTTCCCTGTGGAGTATCATAAAACACCCACATACATGTAGACAGATGCATACTTACTTTTTACCTTAAAAAGTTGAGTCAGAAGAAAATTTGTTAAAAGAATCTCCCCAGCTTTGCCTACTGAGTGAAAGATCAGACATACCAAAAGGAAAATCTAAAGAAGAATTTGGTTTGTCAGTGTGACGGACCCATGGCAGACCCCACGACACCTCCATGTTGTTCCACATGATCTTTATTCACACACAATAACACGCGGTACACTTTCACCGAATAACACGGTTGCTGCTACACACTCAGCGGCTGCAGCTCTCCCGCTGCCAGCCGCACACATCACCAACAACAACCTGAAGATCATCAGGACCCTTTTTAAGGCTGGCGAGGCGTGATTGCAGATGCCGTACAGGTGGAGCCATCTCCACCGCACGGCACCGCAGACCACGCCCCGCCACAGTCAGTGATAAGCTTCATCACACTGCAACTATAACCACGGTGGAAAGAAACTTTAACTTTATTAACTGGGTCTCACTCCCAAGTCATCACATAATGCTCAGTACATATGTACTTGTGGAGATAAATCACACCAAGTACGCCTTCAGCAGCAAATGAAGCACGAGATTGTGGTCAAAAATCTTCTGCTGGTGTTGTCACTTTCGCATATCAGAATATTTCGAGAGAGAGAACTCCCAGAATTTACTAGACCCTCAAATTTTATTTTGAGAAGCAGCACTACACGGATGAGTGTATTTTCTGCATTGTCTAATGTTACCCAAGTTATCAGATTGTTTATACACTAAATATAGTTTCAGCCCATTTGTCAGAGCAGCCTCAGGCTACTCACAGCTTGATTTAAGAGGTGTGGGCAGCTAATCTTTGTGCATAGAGATCATATGGTTTTCGAATGAATTAGCTGCCATCTCAGCCATGTGACCATTTCAGCTATCCTCATTGCAAAGACAAAGAAACAGCGAGACTTGAAGAACACATGAAATAGTGGCTCGTTATATGAGACTTTTGGTATTTGTAAATAGGAATTGCTGACTTCAGTACAGCTGGAAAGATTTTAGTAGGTTAAACAAAGTAAAAGTGAGGGGGAAGGCATATTCAGAGGCACAGAGAGAGAAAGACCATAATGGAGACTGACTGATGTAGTAAGGAGGAGATGCAGAGAGAAGAGATCAGTAACTCTCAACTGAAATGCTGTAAAAACACAAATGTCGCATCTTTTTAGCTGTGAGAGAGGCACAGGAAAAATATTTTAGCACACCAGCTGTGTGGTATGCTTCATATTTTAGCATTACTTCTGGTAGGCTAACAGCCAAAGAAGCCAAAGGATCCTGACCAAGCATCAGTATGCTACAAGAAAATATTATTTAAGTTGATAAATCATGTTGACTTCTTTGAACTGACAAACCAACAGAGGAAAATTTTGCCGGGAATGGGATCCTCTTTGATCATTACTATAATCTTCATCTAAATAGACTTAAGCCTGTTGAAATATGTCAATGAAGCATTTCACACACACAAAACAGACTGATTGAAGAAACAAAGCAGCTTAGGTTGATGAAAACAATCAAAAACATTGCCTAATTTACCGTACATCAAGAAACAACACCGCATTTGGAAGTGCTCAGAATATGAATCACAGCTTTTGCAATCTAATAAAAAGGCTTTGCATGAAGCAATATAGTGCCATTCAATTTAGTCCTATTTGGCTTTCAAATGAGCCTATTGATGATTTGAAAGTCACAGCAGTCGCAATCCAGCTGTGTCAGTGGGAAACGACGATGCCGTGGTTTCTACTGCGGAGTAAAACACAACAAGCAGGGCTGAATCTTTGTTCCTCTCATCCAATCATCACCTCTTCCATCTACTATACTTTCATCTTTCCTTTTCAACCTGCTGTCAATAGATATTACTTGCCAGGACAATAATGGCAAACAAATATCATTGCTCATTGTCTTATTTGCAGAGTTCAGCCCCCAGTGAGCCCCTGTTGGCGCTGCTGATTAATGCTGTGTAGTGTTCGGTGCTGACAGCGGTGCCCACATTCAGGGCCCCTTGGTCTCTAAGCTAATTAAAGTCATTCTTCAGTAATATTCCTAAATCAACTGTTTCCTCTTGACTATTTAAGACCTAATTGGAAGCATGTGCACTCAACCCAGCGGGTTCCTTTTAACCCTTGACACTTCAAGAATGTGTCTGATGTGGTCACTGATTTTCTTTTGCTGCTTTCTCATTCTTTATTCTTCCCAGATGAAAATGTGTGACGATGAAACTTTCACATACTTTTTTTCCCCCTAACGTCTGAGAATCAGGTTGTAGACGTGGTGATGCTTTCGGGACCTCAGCGCTATCAGTATGTGTTTAATGTCTTAGAGAGTGATAAGACTGACAACGAACAACTGTCTGGCTCCACACAGGATCCCGTGCTCCTGACCTGTGGCAGGAAGAGCAAATACTTACGAACACAGGATTTACCCAAAATCTGCGGATCTGTTTGAATTCTACATCATTTCATCATCATGATCCAGCCGTGTACGCATTGACTGTCAAATTTAACACTCCTTTTTTACAATGTTATCTTCCATATTGCGTCCATTATTTTTATTATCACTCTTAGGAAGGTTAATTTATCCAAGAATGAAATAACAGCATGCATGTGTGCACGCGTTAATTATGCCCGCATGCATGCTGAAGTTATGGCTGTAAAAAGTAAACATTCTGGCTTTACTGGAAGAACAATGTGGGAAAATTATTCTGTTCAATTATTTCACATTTCTTGGCAGTTCAACTCACTTTGTTATTTAAATATTGTTCTTCATTTCATACAGAATGATTCCCGCCTGAATTTGCTATACAACAAAGCAGGCTGCTGCTTCAAACCCATTACTAACAGAGACAATGCGGTTAAGACTTCTCTTGTAAACTATTCTCTTTTTTTTTTCTTCTTTATAGAGTCCAGGACATGACGAAGACATCGCCTCTCTGCCTGCTGCAGCAAACAATTTGCTGTTTATCTACACAGACGGTTCAACTGTGAATTTGCTTTAATCATTCATGCTGCTCCATTTCAGCAAGATCTGCAGGTTGTTATGAGATTTTGTAGCCGGTCGGGTGCACACATAAAACTCCATTTGGATACAAGATCATTTCCAAAAGAAACGGCTATGATGTTTTCGACCACATAGATTGAATGAAGTGATGACTCATTGAGGCGCCCAAGCTCGTCATTTTCATGCAGAAAACAAAAATACAGATTGCAAATAACTGGAGGATCCATTACACTTTACCTTTCAGTCTTGAATTGCCTATCTTAACAAATCTGCTTTCTTATCTGTGCTACCTCTCATCCTGTGTTTGTCAATGCCTCAAACTCATGTCTACAGCCGCTCTGTGAACAGAAAGCTATGGTACCCCTGCCAATTGTTGTTTGAAGAAAGACTGACATTATTCTTTTTGTTCACTGAAATATATTCCAAAATGTGGCTGACCCAAAATAACCCAGAGAGAGAGAGAAAACATGGACAGCAGCACAAAGCAGAATGAACTTAATGGCCATTGCGAACAGGAGGAATTATTATAGCTATAAATGGTTGGCTAATGCTTTCAATTGTGAACCAATATTTTAAACGGGCATTAATGGTTGGAAAATGTAATAAAAGTCAAATAAAGCATTTTTGTTGAACTTCGAGCTGTAGGCCACCAACTTCATTTTGAATATTGATACACAGTACATGGAGCCAAATATGATGAGATCCTATTTGGGCCCATCGAGCCTAAATATTTGTTACAGAAGGACAAATCCGGCTAAATGCTAAACTTGATATGACTCACTTTTGTAGCCGCCTGTGTGCAATTTTCCAGCAGTCACTCTTCAACTGCTGGTGGTGCTTCACTCAAAGATGCACATTTTCTCCTGTAGGACAAGGGCATAGGGCTTCAAAAGTCATGACGATATGCACAAATCAAAGACATCGCAAAGGCACTGCAATCTACAGCCTCAAACGTGGTGAAGTATTGCTCTCAGATAAATAAAAACATTATGTGCTTCACCAAATTGGCATCTGCTTCAGGAGAAGTGCATTGAGTTATTATGTGTTAAAGTCATTTTCAGTGAATTTTTGCCAGTGGGTATCAAGCTGAGGTCACTATTGAGACTGAAAAGAGAGCTGTGGCTTGACGGCAAACATCCTGTAAAGGTGCTTGGCCACAGTGGCCTCTGCTGAGTGGTAAAGGTACTGCGAGCAGAGGTACATTGAGAATTTTAAGTGTGGAGGAGCGCAGCCTTGGCATTTATTTGAAAATGGGTTGATGATCACTAATTGGTTTAATCCCGTATTAAACTATGCGCTCATGATTACCTTAAGATAATGAATCACACTCAGCCAACTGTTGTGGCGGAACATAATTGACATGGATGGATCCCAACTGCTTACTGGGAGAAGCTGTGGGATGCATCTGTCCTGCCTTTGCACAGCTGCTGGAGAGTGATGACAGCAGTGTTTGGCTTTTTTAATTGAAGCGGAATGCAGTGGCGTTTGCACGACTGACTCATAAGACAGTTGTGAATGCGACTCATCAAATTATATCTGAACTGTTGTCAAATATGGGAATCAAGCATATATTCTCACAGGATCTTATCACGGTGGAAAATATGAAATACTAATATCTGGTGTGACACAAGAAGCAGCAAGAGTATATCCAGATGTTCCAACAATCTATTTAGCAGTCTGTTTGAAGCCAAACTTTATGACAACATGGAAATACTTTTATGAGAATAAATGTCAACCACAGACAGGGAACAAATGAAATTGCTGTTAAAAGCAAAACTCCCACGGCAACAAATGCTATTGTCTGAAAACACGGCCTACACATACAGTAAAAGATGCTTTCCCATAAAGTGCTCTCAAAGACCTCACTAAAGCTATTTTCAGCCTGTTTAGTAGTAGCCAAGCGCTGATATAAATCAAGTAATTGCTAACAGAGTCCTATGATGTTATTTTAGCTTCGAGCTCAAAGAACGCAAAGATTGGCCATTAAAGTGAAATGAAATGATACGATTTAATTTGCTTTTCGCTGACCTAATGCTTTCTTAACTCAAGAGCGTGTGGCGCTGTTTCATGTTTAAAGAAGTGCATTTTACAGCAGTAACTGAAAGGCTTTTATGTCACAAAATGTTTTGAGTCCAAAGCTCGCACTGATGGATTAAGCCAGACTCTGAGCATTACAAAGAGGGGGGCATTTCACAGAGAAGACATGAAAGCATTTCTCGGATCTTCAGCGATAACTTTAATCTTGGAGCCAAATTTCCCACAACAACCTACAGATAAATGGAGCTTATGTGTCATCGTTGCTGTTTTGGCAGATTTTATTGTATTCCAACAAAAAAGAAAACAAGCTACTTGTGTGTGAGAGTGACACTTAAATCAAAATGGCAACATGAACCAGCTTTCAGTGTGCCGTCTTTCCATCATCTTCAGCGTTTAATGTCAGTGGAAATCGAGTTTTTACTCAAGGAAAACATAATCTGGAACCAAAAAACAAAAAGGGAGAAAAGAAATATTTATTATAGTTCAACATTGCTCTGTTACTGTGAGATCTCTTTCTGTGCCTGTTTTCTGTCCCCAGTGGATTTTTCTTTTTTCCTAAATCAAGAAATTTAAATACAAGTAGAGTAAATGATCAGAGACCAGAGGATGTTTGGGAAAAGCCAAATCCACCAGCTAACCAGAAAACCAACATCACCCTCCATCACTGCCATGCCATGACATCATCCTACTTCCTCTCTGTTGGTGTCCCTGTGGTCTGGACTCCTAAATCTCTGGCTTAAACACTGAAGTTCTCAAACGGGCTTGGCGAATTAATCCAACGATGAGAGACAAGAAAATAATAGTGCTCAGCTTTAGTGAGGTCCTCTTGCCTTTTCTGTCTCTCTCTGCTGTGTGTCAGCATGAATATTCCTCCTCTGAGGAGTGCTGCGATACAACCTGACATTACCAACTTGGAGTGCCCCCAAATTAGATAGAGTTAGTTTGCTTTGGCAGCACTCGCTGCTCCACAAAAACCTGGATACTGCATAAACTCAAGAAATGTCTCTAATGACAGACATATGGTACAGAAATGTACCCCTGAGCTAGAGGTAATCACTGTCATTTAATGTTAGAGCAAATGAGTCGACCATTAACACCCAGACCAGTACAGGCCTACACCAGCAGTAAAAGATCAGTTTGGTTAATTTGATTATGGTGCTTAAAATTGTCTAAAATATACCCAGTTTTATTGCCGTCATCCATGACAAACAGTTAAATTAGTGCAACTCACAACATACTTCATACTTATACCTCTAACTTACAGTTAGGGCCGTAATTTGTTGGACAAAAATACAGATTTTTTTTTTTAACCTTTTTGCCTCTGTACCCAACCACAGTGGATTTTAAAATAAACAGTCAATATGTGATTGAAGTGCAGACTTTAGGCTTCAATTCAAGGGGTTTAACAAAGAAGGACAGATTAGATTTTGCCTGAAAACATCAAAAAAAGCATGCAGCTTTTCTACTGCTGAAACCAAGATTTACTGGTACCAGAACAACTGAAGGGGAAAGTAGGAAGTAGGAAGGGTACAGCTCATTGTCCAAAGGATGTCAAACATGGTTGAGACAGCGTGATGTTATGGGCATGTATGGCTGCCAGTGGAACCAGGTCCTTAGTGTTTTTTGATGATGTGATGGCTGATAGAAGCAGCAGGGTGAAATCTGCATGTGAAGCACTGATTGGACAGTGCTTCACAGTGCAAATGGATAATAACCAAAAGCATACTGCAAAAACAACCCAACAGTTTCTCAACCCAACAGGGCATGCTTTTCAGCCAAGTATTAAAAGCAATCCTTATATTTAAAAATATATTTGTGAAATTCATTTTTAGCCTCTGAAATTTGGGGACTTTGCAAAAATGAGTACAATTTCTAAGCATTTACTGAAATCTTCTTTGTAAGTCTGCACTTGAATCCCATATTGATTGGCTGAGGCAAAATGATCCTGATAGAGACAGGAAAGGCACAAACATGAAACTGACTTTCAGCTAAGACTGATCAGCTGATTGATTTAATTATTTGGCAATGCAGATTATGTATTGAGTGAATGGGTGTGGTCTAAAGGCATTGTTGGTAAAGTTGTGATTTGAGATATTGGGCTTTATTTGTAGGCTCTTTTTTTTTTTTTTACCTTTAATAGAGCTAATATTTCCTAAGTTAATTGAGAAAAGATTTTCAGATTAACCAAGTATGAAAACAACCATTCAGTTACATGGCTAGTGTTACTATTACTGTTTGTCATCAATATAAACATTGATAGTTGCAGAATAGCATTCAATTTACCAGCTACTGAAAGAGGAATCAGTCGTATCGATAAAACAAGCTACAGCATGAACTAGGTAGCTAAAAACAAGCAGCAATTTAGGCCAGGGGTGTCAAACATAAGGCCTCTGGGCCAGAATTGGCCCGGCAAAGACATCACTCCAGCCCATTGGATGGTTTTAGAAAATGTGAAAGAAGACATAAATGTGGGACTTTAGAATAGAATAGAATAGAATGCCTTTATTGTCATTACACAGTGTACAATGAGATGCTGAGCATCTCCTACTCTGTGTAAACA
>VVHJ01003580.1:0-10372 GCA_015107715.1 Tylochromis polylepis | reverse complement strand
CACAGGTCTGCAACCAAAAAACTGCATAGGATTTTTTGACTGTTTCTTATAGATTTTTACTCACTGAAACTGGGAAAAATATTTTTAAAATTCCATCTCGTCAGGTTTTCTTGCAAAACTCATGTTTTTAGTTTAGTAAACTGAAATCTGGCATGCTATACTTGAGACAAAAAACCATATCCAATAATGATTTCTTACATTAATGTAGTATTTCTAAGAGCGGGACTCAAGAGAAATACAAATAGAAAATGTGAGGAATTGAGGGGGGGTCAGTAGGAGGAGGGGGGCACGGTGGGTTTGGCGGTGTGAGGACCTCAGATGATCATGTCCCAACAGGTTTATTTTGTTCATAGCGAAAGGTAAGGAATCTCAGAACAATTATGCATAGTTAATTGTAATAAAATATAGATTTTTTTTCATCGCTGTTGTGCTTTTTTAATGTAAACTCCTCATGTTTTGCAAAAAAACTGTACGTGATGGAGGGAAATGGAGATCATTTTTGGATTCAGCACCCTAAAAAACATAAAATTTACCAAAAATATCCCATGCAGCTGAAAAAATGCTTTTTTTGCAGACCTGTGTTATTAGAAGGAAATGGCTTTTCCATTTTTTGACTGTAAGAACGTTACTGTATATGGGTGTAAAGGATTATGTTCTGTGACTGTGCCAGTAATCAGTAATGATCCTACCTGTTGAAATTTTGTTTTAAGGGTGCAAGTGTTTGTGTTAATTTCTTCTCTTCTTCTTTTATTGCTTACTTTAGCCATTATGGCTTTCCTGTTTGACCTCAAGGCCCTGGTGGACATGATGTCCATTGGAACTCTGCTGGCCTATTCGCTGGTTGCTGTGTGTGTACTGCTTCTCAGGTTGGTACATTTTTAGATAACTCAAAAATATAACTCAAGCAAAATCATCTTTGTGTAATATTCTGAAGGACTTTCTCTAATAGCTTTCCCAGATGCCCACAGGAATGATTGCCTTGCTTGTTTGCATCACACTGATGATGTAAGGGCTATGAATGGTCTGACTGTAGACTGCTCAGTGGCTGCTTGAATAAATAAAGATGTTTACTTGTAAAACTCTGAACTTGCTGCACACCTCTGTTGCCTGCACCACAAATATCAGTAAACACAGACACACTCTATACATTATCAGGTTTAAACTGGATTTACCCTCCGCTTGTTCAGTAAAACTGAATCATTTAAATTTAAAAGTCTAGTGCTTTTGTGAAGGACACACATAGTTGATAGATGTGCAGAACACTGAGACTACATCAGAACATAACACAGCCTTACAGCAGAGCAGTCTGGAGTTTAAACCTCAGTAAAACCAACATTTCTCTTTCTTCCAGGTATCAGCCAGATGGAGCTCTGGAGCGGCAGGCAAGTAAAGGTGAGAAGGATTGCCTTGCATCTGAAGAGGGTGAGTCAGACTTGACAGAGTCAGAGTCCCACCTCAACATGCTGAAGGGAGGCAGCTCTGCACTGCAGACTATTCTGCACCCTCCCGAGACACCTTCTGAGCATTCGTCCAGCGTGGTCAACATGTCTATTGGCGTACTCGGTAAGTTCACAGTTTACATTCTCAGTGAGGACTTTTTCTCCTGATTGACTGCAGTCTGTTTTTTAAGGTTTCTGTGTCACAATTAATTGTGTGAATGTCCTCAAACTACAGTGTTGGTGGTGTGTGTGATCAGCTATCTCACCACATACCACATCAACTCCGTTTTGGGTTTGGAAGTGTGGGTCCTGGCATCACTGTCCGTGTGTCTGCTCATCTTCAGCAGCTGCATCTTTATGGTCATCAGGCAGCCCCAGACTAAGAAGAAGGTCTCCTTCATGGTACATACCAGCTCTGTAACTCTGGTTTTAATACTAGGTCCTTTGTTTTGAGGTTATGTGGATCCAGCAACCAAAACTGATTATTTTGGTGTGACTTTTGCCTTTCTAGGTCCCTCTTCTGCCTTTTCTGCCAATTTTAAGCATATTTGTCAACATTTACCTGATGGTTCAGCTGAGTGGAGACACCTGGATACGTTTCTCTGTGTGGATGGCTGTTGGTGAGTGCCTTTAGCCACAAGCCAATAGAAATTTTTAAGGAAGTAGTTGAAGGTTGATAATATCCTTTATGGTAACTCTCATTGAAGGTATATAATAGATGGATATAGATACAGGGATGGGATATTTGTAGACAAGTGATTTGAAGTCTATAGTTGAGTCTAATTACAAATGCCTTATTGATGTTTTGGAGCTTTTCTCTAGAGCACATTTACATGATACAGTTACATGAAGGAGAACTACAAGTACTTGAATGATAATATTATGCTGTTAAAGCTGAGTTTTGAGTTTTGTTGAGTATGTAGCACTGGAGTCTGGGCCCATGAAACAGTAGAAGAACGGGTTGCCAGTGCAGAGGGCAATTCAATTCAATTCAGTTAACTAGTTTCCTAAAATATTTATATATATTTCTAAGACATCGACTAGCATACTAATGGAAGTATCAAAATGATCAGACATACTCCAAATTTAGAAGAGGGGCTGAAGTTATCAACTAATGCGAGGTAGCTTAGTTAATGCTGTGCATCCATAGACCTTATGGTTCATTACACAGATGGGAACATGCAAATTAGTGCTAACAAATAAATAATATATAAATAATATTAATTTAATTTGCTGAAAAAAAAAACTTCTTGGACATGTTGATTATACAGTTGGCCATGTAGCAACTCATATTATGGTCAAATGGCATTAACATGTTGCAAAAGACACCGAAGCTCAAACACAGATGAGGCTAACTTTACTCACTCAGATTAGCTGAGGTGAAGTCTAGCAGATTACTAGGTTTCCCCTCAGGTCCCTGCCACTGTATTTGTTATGGAGGGAAACATTGGCTCTAACAACTATAGGCAATATAAAACATGGACATAGCTTCGAGGTAAGGAAAATGAAGCCATTGCCAAGTTTAAACCTGCATTTTCTCTGAAGGCCACCATATGGCGATAGTTGCAGCTGCAAAACGACTTCAGATCCTGTAGAAGTCTATCAAAAAATGGCTCTCTCTCTCGACCTCTGTAAACTCTTTCTTATTGAGTTTATGGGCTCGCTAATTTGTTTTGGATCATATTAAATAAATATTTAATCTGTTTTGTAAGTCTCGGTCATATTATGTTAAAACGGAGGACTATCTGTTGACTAATTACTTGTCAATCACATGTTATTGGCCAATGAGCAAATGGTTTCGCAGATTTCAGAAAGCAATGCTAAATAGCTGCATTCACCTTCATTACTGTCTATGCTAACAATCAGTAACCCTTTATTTGTCTTTTTAAACATCAGCATGTAAAGTGGTTTATTTCTGCTGTGGAGTTATACATTTTAACATGAGAGGATATATGGGGAACAACTCTTGAAAACAGCCTCAAATGGCAATTTGAGGGGCTGCAGTTCCATGTTAGCTTATTGTTGAAGCTCTTAAGATTTCCCTTTGGAAAATAATCTGTAAGGGTAAAGTGAGTTTTTAAACAATGAAGCTATAATAATGCAAAGTGAGAGCTTTAGATATGCTGGTAGATTACTTTGGTTACCTTTGACCAGAGTCAAGCTGTTCCCAGTAAGCTCTTTTCCACATGTCCCCCTCTCCCAACACCACTTTTTCTCAGGCTTCCTGATCTACTTTGGCTATGGTGTGTGGCACAGTGTGGAGCGCCAGCGCCAGCTCCAGCTCCACCTCCAGAGTGGCACCACACAGGAAAACACCAGGAGCAGCCAGGAGAAGCATGACAGCGTGGATGCAGAAGGAAAGGAACAGGAGTCTTTCATCTGCTCAGAAAAGACCAGCCAGTGTTAAAGGTTGCCAGCTCATTCACAGACTGTGTGAGGGAACAGATGCATAAAGGCACACAGCAGCTATCCCTGGATGTGCCTGTATAATACAGCTTCACTGTGTGTGCTTCACTTACAAGCACATTCAGTCTGCAAAGGCAGCATCAGTATTACGTATCAGTGGCACATGATGAGGAATCGCTCTATGACTGGGATGGGACCACATCCCATAAGTCACATTTGTGGACAGCATGGAGGGAGAACGGACAGGTAACACACTGGAGAGTGATTTTCATTTATTTTAGCATTGAAGCAGTCAGTGCAAGGCTGCAGACAAGCTTTTCCATACACTGTTTGTACAGGTAAGGTATCAATGTAAAGTCCAATGTAGAGTTTGATACACCAGTAGCTTAGTGCAGAGTGGTGAACGGCCCAGCATTTGGTTGTTAGCCCTTTCTGATGTTCATTGTTTCCAATTACATATATAATTAGCTGTATATAAATCGTAATTATGAGACTTTTAGAGAAATGTACAATGTGTGAAATAGTTTTGTAGGCACATAACATGTCCTGACGTGACTCGCCTGAAAGTACACCAAGTGTTGGTGGTAGTTTTCAGCCATGTGTAGGTATTATGTAACAACCCATAGAAAGCTTTGTTATAGTTAATGACATCTCTGTAACTGTTGCTGTGGTCTTATTTAACAGGTTCCCCCTGCAGTTTGCTGACCTTGTTACTATATAAATATGAAGATTGTTATTTGATGCAGAGCTCTCACTCTATCACATATATTTTCCTGTTTGTCTGATATTTTGTGATATTTTGATATAGACATGCTGTTAATATAACCTTCATGAAAATGTCCTCTCTTGTCATTGCTACCTAACAAGAAGCACAATTACTTACAAGTTAAAGTATTCCTGTATATAAAATAAGCTCCTCATTCCTCATGTATATATATATTTTTAAATGGTTTGTAACTGGTTTCAAGAGAGTTTGTGTGGTTGCATTCATTCCTCTTGGCTTTTACGGGCTGCTGGTGTTTTCCTTGGGGCGTGCTTTTTTAATCTGATCCGTCACCTGCATTACTTTTTACACAGAGATCCTGCATTTTTCCATAGATAGAGCATTGAAGCTGTGGTTCATCGATGTGCTCAGTGGTCTAAAAAACTTTGAAACAAATTCAGCAAGTGTTAGTAAAGAACCTCTACACTGACAGTGGAGGGGACTGCGATGAGGGTACAGGATGAAGAACGTACTGCAGAAGATGCTGTAATGGAGTGTCACTTATTACCAACTGCACAAATACAATAAAATAAAATGCATTTTCTGGTAATGCAGTGTTAGATGTGTCTTGTTGCATGTAATTTCCAGAGGAAGGTGAACTTTTTAGTTTGTATTTTTTCCTCAAAAACTTCTCAAAAACAGGAGTGTCCATGAACACAGACACTCTCCACTTGGTGCGCTGCTCAAAAATTGTTCAAGAACAAAAACTCCTTATTAAAAGTTAGCTGACTTTCACATCTCAACTTTAAGCAAAGATAAATACTTATAGCACTGTAGTTATGATCTATGCTTTTTTAAGCTCATTTCAAAGAAAGTAATCCTCTTCAGGATTTATCTCTGCAAAAAAACAAGAATCAGAGAAAGGATCATTGTGACAACTGCAGATGTGCTTCAGTCTCGTGAAGACATTCACAATGACAGCAATGATATACCCACTACAAGTCTAAAGTCCTTGCTCTATGACACAAAAATAAAAAGGTATAATTAGCAAACTAAGTCAAAAAAGACCCTCCGGCTCTCTTTGGATTCCCAATGAACTGCTCACATTTTTTCAAGTTACATGCTGGTAAATATATATATTTATTCATAATGAGGCACTATTAATATTTCAATTTCCTTCAATATATGTATGGGCATGTGTCTGGACTTTTCTTCTCTAAACGAAGGACACTTCACATAGAGGACCAGCAGAGGGCTTCCCACTACAAGTTTCTGCTCTTCAGATCAGAGAAATGGGAGTAAACAGAGGAGCTCTGAAGTTATTTTCCCTCTTCCGTTCAGTCTGTGAGGAGGATGGAGCTGGAAATCTAAACAGGGCAGCTGGAGCCTGCAAATTTCCAGCCAAGCTCCAAGCCTGACTTTCTTTATCCGCTTCACCCCTTCATCGAATCCCCCCGATCTCTCTCCAGAACTTGCAGATTCCTCGACCCTCTGACCATGAACCTCTGGGCTGTGTTTTGCTTGACTCTGCTCGTGGTAGAGCTCCAAAATGGTAAGTCTCCATTTCCACATCTGTCATGTCGATTTGTTAGTGAAGAAAGACGGCTGTTAATGTAATCACGACAGCTTTGACTGTTACAAGGCAGTAGAGGGAGAATGAGACAATCTGAGGATGCATCAGTACTGGCTGGGGGCATCAGCCTATGTGGTGGGCGTAGAATGGGAGGGGCAATCACTCAGAAGTAGATCTCACTCACAAACTCACAAAAAGTCAAACTCGTCTTTTTTTGTTTAAATTCTGTTTATACTCCCTCTGAGGTCTGCAGCCACTGATTAAAATCTTTGCATTTTATGTATGCAAAGTGTAAAAGCATGCAAAGGATTTGAGGTTGTCAAAGTTTTTTCCAAAGTGTTCCTGCAGACCAACTCAAACCAGCTGGATCTAAGGTATGCAGCAGGCGTTTTTAATTATCTGGCCTGTACTGCTGACCTTTTCTCTGAGTTTTCATTAATGCTGCGCTGAGGAATAAAACAACAAATTCTGAAAGTCTACACTTCAGGCTGATTTTAATTGTCTTTAATGGTTTGTGTCTTCTATGGAGAACAAGAGAGCAGAAGGAGAGGCTCGACTATGGTCATACTGTGTCAGTAACTTGGACTTTTTACACATCCTGTTTTAGTGTTGCCACAGCTGGAGAAAGACCAGCAAACTCAAATGGACAGAGCTGCAGTGTTAGTCAGTGTGGCCCTAACAATGGATCATTTTAGGGTTTCGTACAATTTCCTCAAACGGGTTATAGAGAAGTTCACCACTGTGCAGTTGTCATGAAGGTGGAAGTGAAAACCTTTTCTTTTACTTGTATCATAAAATAAATTAGTTTATTTTTTGGCCATTTTAAAATGAAAGTTTGGGGACTGACTTGAGCCACCCTCAAGTGGCCATCCTAGGAATTGCAGTTTTTTGCACTTCCCCTGTTGGCTTCGTTATCAGCCTTGGAAGTTATAGATAGTAAAATGAGATGCTATCTTTGCTATCTTTATTATTAGTTTCTCCCCTCCGCCCTCTGTGGCTCTGTGTTTGCAGGTGCCTGCCAGCAGGTCAAGCGAAGAAAAGATATCGGAGAGAACCGCATCCGACCAGGTGGGAAACGGGTAAAGGTGTGGGCTACGCTGAAAGACGGACGAGGCAGAAGCCAATCCCTTCTGACGCAGGTGTTGGATAAAGGCCGCTTCCTCCGCCTGGGCCAGAGCACCACTTTGACTCCTGGGAGAAACGTGGAGCTGCGCTGCAAAGGCAGTAAAATCGGATGGTCTTACCCGACTTACCTGGATACTTTCAATAACTCACGCCTCAGGTGCTGGAAGGAAACATGAGCTACTTCATGCAGTGAATCATTAAATGGGAGTGTCTTATGTTTTGGTTCTCATCTGCAGCATCAAGCAAAGCGACAAGTACAGTCAGCTGATCCTGACGTCGCCCTCTGCTGCCGACACGGGGGCCTACAGCTGCTGGGTGATAATATGTGATGGCACAGAGTGTGAGAAGGACCGCGATCGCACCTACGTCTCATACATCTATTTCAAAGGTAATTTTAACATTTATTTATATTTTGCTTCCAAGGATCCAAACTTTCTTCTGACTTTTTAAAGTGGTCTTGAACAATAACTTTCTCAAAGTTTTCCTTTGGACCTTGGCTGCTTTTTAACTTATTTTCTATCCAGTCCTTGTACCTGACAATTTTAAGTATGAAAACACAGCTTTCAGCACTTTGTAACTTGCGGCCTATTGTAAAAATACATCAGTTGTTCTTGTCCTTTTTTAGCTGAATCTATGGAAAATGCCAATGACAACAGTTCAACAGACATAAAATAGTAATTTTGCACAAACAAGGTGGTTTTCAAAGAGCCATTAGCTGAAAACCTGGCATATCTCAGCATTGTGTGCAGTGTGTCCTTAAAAAAAATTTGAGGAAACTGAAGGCCTAAAAAAAAAAAAAATGTCTACAGCAGATAAACAGTATCTGAAAGTAACGTTCTTAAGAAACAGGAAAAAATCCTGGCCCTTCAGTTGATCAATCTGCTGTTTGCTGAAGCCTCATCAAAAATGGTCTCAGTAGAACAGTAGACTGAAAATCAGTGGCAACAGCTCTGATGGAGTGATGAACTTTTGGCTGAAATCATTGTCAGTATGTACAGAGGTGGTCAGGAGAGAGGTACAACAGTGAAAGTCCACAGGCATCTGTAAAACGCTGGAGGCTCTGTCATGGTTTGGGATTTGATGTCAGAGATCTTGTCACAACTGATGGAATTATGAACACAGAAAAGTAATCAGAATTTTGATCCACCATACAAAAAGCCTGGAAAGAATTTTGCCCTGAACTCATATCATGTACACTGAGACAAGATTATTTCATTCGATGTTTCAGCAGGTGATGAGTTCTTTCCATCTGTTTGTCAAGTAGCTCCTCGCTGCCTGGGATCTTTTGCTGGAATGAAAACTGAATCCAAATAATTTTTCCACAGGACAGATTTATCCAAAACTTCTGTGAAGCATCTGCTTTCAATAATTGTTCATTAATGATTTAATCAGTCATTCATTCAGAGCAAAAGGTTTGCAGTAAAGTGGAATAAAACACAGCTATTATTTGAAATAAAGGCTAAGAATTTAAACCATTGCCAAGACTTCCATCTTCCTGCTCTGAGTTAACTGTGGTTATCAAAAAAGCCTTTTTATAAGGCCTTTATATATGTAAGGCCTTTATATAACATGGTTTGGTGTGGGATAGGTTAATTGGTGATTCTAAATTGCCCATAGGTGTGAATGTGACTGCTTGTGGTTGCTTGTATCTCTGTTTTAGCCCTGCGTCAGATCGGCGATCTGTCCAGGGTGTCGCTTGCCTCTTGCCCTGTGGTAGCTGGGATGGGCAAGTTCTTATGAAAAATATCAATAACTTTTTCTCCAAACAGACAAAGACAACCTCTTCGTTCCATCCTCCATGCACTTTGAGATTGTGTATCTGCGCCCAGACCAGCCTGCAGTGGTGCCCTGCCGTGTGACCGAGCCACAGGCCAAGACGTCCCTGCACAGAGAGGTCCCCCCAGTGGAAATCACAGCAAATATGACCCAGATGGCATATGAGCCCACCAAGGGCTTCATCCTGCAAAACCCCAGGCCAGAGCACCAGGGAGTCTTCTATTGCAAGGCTGAGACCACGGACACCCCTCAGATCTCCACAAAGTACCAGCTGCTTTATGTGGAGGGTGAGAACACGTCAATCACATGACATGATAAATACAGTAATGTAAGATATGGCCATGCAGAGTGTAGAAACACTAACTACTGTTCTGTGGAACTAACTGTTACACATAACCATTTATCTTACTGACTCTAAGTGGCGATAATCAACATTTTGCAAAGTTATGAAACAAGTGCTAGTTACTTCTACGACGTCTACATTTTAATCGGCTTCCAGGAAAGGGTTGCATTTCAAAAATGTCAAGAGCCTCTTTAATCCTCATTGCTGTGCTTGGTTAATGTGGACGCCTGCCAAATAAAATGGAAACAGTCTGGATTTTGCAAAAGGGAGGCAGATTTATGCAATGGATCTATTGTGTGGTTTAGATAAAGTCCAGCTGCTGTGGCATGGTTGGCTGGCAGGTGGAGAAAAATCTGGATTCAAGTATGGCCTAACTGTTTGAATACCATCAAATATTCATATATGTTTATGTTTTTTTGTGTTTTTTAAATGAGGTGGTAGACTTTAATACTTGAAGGAGATGGCACTTTTCTTTCTCTTGATGACAGTTCCCAGTGGGCCACCGTTTGTGAGCCTTGAAGCCTCTCCAGACTCTGTGAGAGGAGGCGACAACGTCAATGTAACCTGCACAGTGCTGGGAGAGCCAGACGTGGACGTGAGCTTCACTTGGACTTATCCTGGTCAGGTAAGAGAAATACTGGAGTAAAAATCAGACCCGATTACAGGAATTAAAAATGAAAAAGATCATTGTAGTCCTTAAATGAGCAAAGTTATTTTTAAGAATGAATCAACACATGTTTAAATGTACTTTTTATAATCATAATTCTATGCAACTTTTTATTATTTAGAAAAACAACTGAGTCTACAGGACAGAGTTGAAATCAAAATTTATACTTCATATTTTTAGTATTTTTTTTTTTTTTTTTTAGTTTAATAATTGGTTTAAGGTTTTAAAAGAGAAATCATTTAGTTGCATTTTTTTCTATGATATGGATTTTTTTTAATGATTCATTAGCCTTGTTCTCATGTTTAAATTCACTCACTGTGAGTATTTTGCAGATGCCCTT
>VVHJ01003571.1:2634-13299 GCA_015107715.1 Tylochromis polylepis | reverse complement strand
GCAATTCAACCCCCCCCCCCCCCCCCGAGGATAACAGTGCTCCAATAAAAAACACACAAAAATCCATAAAACTAGCCAACAGCTTCATGTAACGTTCTTATAGGTACTGGATGATACTAAAGAGAAACGGACGCTGGTGCACAAAGCCATCAAGAATCAGTTTCCTGGTTTGGAAACAAAGACTGAAGAGAAGGAAGGGCGCAAGTTTATAGTGGCTTATCATGCTGCAGGGAAGAAGGCTTTAGCAGGTATGTGGATCTCAGGATGTAAGACTTAACTAAGTTAATAAAATTTATTGCACGCCTTCCTTACTTCAGCTTATATTTTATCTACTGCAGTGCATGTAGCCCGAGCAGTAAGATATGATGCATGCACTTTTGTGTAAGCATGGTCAACACACCTGCATGTTTCTGCTCAGACCTTTACTCGACACCACGAAGGATGGTAGAGATTAGTAGAGCCACACAAGCAAAAAAAAGCTCTGCTGTTTAAATATCACACTTCACTCCAGGCCCATGCATGAGATCTTACCCCTGACAACTCTACCCACAGACCATAAGAATCTATTTCTTAGTAACATTATTCTATCCTCTTTTGCTCTTCTCTGGTGGATAGAAGTCAAAACAACTACAGGTAAGAACCTATTCTCCTCCCAGCACCAGAGGAAATGGTTAAAAGCCATGTGGAGTTGGGTTACACTTATCTTAGGATAAAGTACTGTGTGGTAAAATAAGCTTTAATATCATGTGTCCATGTTGTTTTGCAATAAAGTGATTGGATCTGAGTGCCAAAGCAGTTGTGACTACAAGCTGAGGTTGTTGGCTAACTGCTTAGATATGTTTGGAAGTACAGGATCTATAATGGGTATTTCTATAATATTGGGGACTTTTAAAGCACATGCTATGTTTTAATATTTAAAAAAAAAAAGAAACATGCCTTTTGTTTTTCATCACACCATTTTTCTGTCTCCACAAAAGCTCCAAGGAAACACTTTTGGCCCAAAAACCGTGGCAGTTTCTGCCACTTTGTTCTGTATAAGGAGAACAAAGACACCATGGATGCTATCAATGTGCTTTCAAAGTTCCTCAGGTAGGAGACGTGTGTGTGTTTTTAGTTTGTTTTGTAAAAAGTAAAGATCATTCACCGATAAAAGAGACAACACACTAACAGATGTGTGAAATGTTTTTTGCAGTTAAGAACTGTCCTGTGTATAATGATGGATGTCTCTCTAGGCTTAGACCCAACATGTTTTCCTACATGGGAACCAAGGACAAGAGGGCCATTACTGTGCAGGAGATAGCGGTGCTCAAGTGAGTGTTATAATGCAAAGCCCTGCAGTTATTAGTGTACAAATATTCTCCAGTTTTTTGTTTTTCTGATGATTATGTTAGATGTGTGTTGTTATTGATTCTAATTGATCTCTGATAGGTACTTGCACAGGATCAGTAATTAAAACGACCTCTTCATTGTTCACTTAGGATCACTGCAGAGAGGCTGGCTCATCTCAACAAGTGCCTCATGAACCTCAAGCTCGGAAACTTTTGCTACAAAAACCACCCTCTAAAGCTGGGGGAACTGCAGGGAAACCATTTCACTGTAGTGATTAGGTCAGCAGGTGTTAGAATATGCAGTGTTTGTTTTTGTTTGTTTTTTTTCTTGTGATGGGGTCAAAAATTCACTGTCATTTGCATATTGCAGATACATTTGTCCCAGTAATTCTTAATATAGTAATGCGTAGGTTTCAGAAATGGATTTAAAAACTCAGCATTTGTTAAACTGCCAATTTGAACTGAGGTGGCCTTTATTGGCAGTTTCTTCTTGTTTAAAGAGAAGTTTTATCCTCACTGTGATCGGGTGCTTTCTCCAGGTGGATTGAAAGAAACTGAGTTAAACTGTCTGCAAAAACATGATGCATATTGTTTTTATTTTTCAGGGTAAAATGTTTAATGGCTCAGTGGCCCATTGTTTTTTGTCTTTGTATTTGCAAATCAGGAACATCACAGGAACAGATGAGCAGGTTGATCAGGCAATGACATCCCTCAAGCAGACAGGTTTCATCAACTACTATGGCATGCAGCGTTTTGGCACAACAGCCGTGCCCACGCATCATGTGGGCAGGTGAGGTCATGACATGGAGATACTTGCATAAATTATGAAGATAGGACTGTAAACTGTAGAGTTTTCTCTCACTTTGTTGGGGACAGGGCTATTCTGAAAAACGACTGGAATGAGGTGATGGATTTGATTCTGAAACCCCGTCCTGGAGGTAAATGTACTGTTCTCACTCCCTTTTGTTCTGCTGTTGAAGTGGTTGCAAAAGTATTTGAAGTTTCGCATTGTCTCGGTTTTGTCTTTTACAGCGGAGAAAGAATTTCTGGTCCGCTGCAGGGAAGAGTGGGCAAAGACTCAGGATCCGGAGGCAGCACTGAAAAAGCTTCCCAACAAGCGCTGTGTGGAAGGACAGCTACTAAGAGGCCTGTCTATGTATGGCAAGAAAAACATCGTAACTGCATTTGGACTGGTTGGTTTTCTATTGCAGTCTTGTAACAAGTTGATGCAGCAGAACCAAAGACTTGACCTTCATTATTCCACAAATGTAACTTCTAACAAGTTACAATTACCCGTGAAACAATTCAGTCAGAGATTCAGACATACCTCTAGCCTCAATGGAAATTACATTTTGTGCTCACGCTCTTTCGCTCTTCTCTAGATCCCCCGTAACAACCGCCTGATGTACATCCACAGCTATCAGAGCAGAGTGTGGAACACCATGGTGAGCCGCAGAATTGAGGCCTTTGGTCTGAAGGCTGTGAAGGGAGACCTGGTGCTCAGAGGAAGTAAGCAGTTTGCCTTTAAATCATCTGCCTAATGTTGATTATTAAGAGTGTGACACTGTGGAATATGTACAGTAAATTGTAGCTTTTAACCTGGATTTTGTACAGGCAAGTAAATGAGATACAAAGTGTCTTTTTAGCAAACTTTAAATGAGTTGAAAAGTGACTTTCACCCAAGGATCAACATGCAAGTCTGTGTTTGGATATCTTTTCAGGAAGAGGAAATGTGTTAATGTAGGGGGTACATTTTATCCTGAACACCTTCAGGTTGGGCGGATCACATGTAATAGTGGTCACACTTGCTCTGTGGTCATTTTAGCCATGTACAATCTGACCTCACAGAGATGCCACCTTGTAAAAGCATGAGAATGATATAGACACATTAAAACACAAGTGCAATGTAGGATTAGAAACCTGAAAGGCTTATTGAGGTTCCAACGAAAAGAAAAACCAGCTGGTCTTTTTTTTTTTTCTCTTTTTTTTTCTTCCTTATAATATCATCTTCCAAATGTTATGTTCCCAAAGCCACGGCACACGTGCTTTCTGCAGAGGAGGCAGAGAGTCACTCCATCCACGACATTGTGATGCCACTTCCAGGGTTTGACGTCATTTACCCCACACACCACAGTAAGTATAGACTATGTATAATGTAGAGTTGAGTTTTTATAACATATTACAGGAAATGTGCGAAGTTAACATTGGGTTGTTTTAACACTAATGTATTTAAGATGGTAACACCTGTTACTCCTTAATAAATAAATAAATAAATAAATATCAAAGTAACTGGTGTTTCTGGTGGAACACGGAATAATCCAAGTGGTTTAATAAAATAAAAATTGACAGAAAACATGAAATAATGAAATAAACCTACAGCGGAAGAGAAAATAGTTTTGTGTTGTGTTACATTGTCAGTCTTACCTGTGTGTTTGTTTTAGTCGGAGAAGGTTACAGAGAGCTGCTCACTGCAGACGGGCTGGACATCGACAACATGAGGCACAAAGTGAAGGACTACTCTTTGGCTGGAGCCTACAGGCGCGTCATCATCAGACCTACTGATGTCAGCTGGTCAGCACCTCTCACTGCCTTTTTCACACAATGCAGTGCATGACTTGTAACAATCGCAATTACTGTTGTGCTTTGCTCTTTCACAGTAAAACATAATAGTGGTAATACTGTAATCGTGTACTGCTCTCATTCAATGCTTTGTTAAACTGTTGCTCTGTTTACTGTAATACTACATTTCCCTGTATTTTTCGCTGTTCTGTGCAGGGAGGTCATTAATTACGATGACCCCAGGGTGTCTCTGGTGCATACTGATTTTGAGAGACTAGAGAACAAACCTGCACCTGTCTTCAACAAAGGTAAACTTATTTTTACACCCGTTTAGATTTGTGTCAGCAATGGATGTAAAATTTGATTGTTTACAACCTGCGTAAATGGTGCTACTCTCCATCCTCCTGACAGAGGGGAAATATCGCGCTCTGCGGATGGAGTTCTCGCTGCCTCCATCGACCTACGCTACTATGGCAATCAGAGAAGTCCTCAAGCTGGACACTAGCATCAAGAAACAGACGCAGCTTAACACGACCTGGTTTAACTGAGACCACGACACCTTCAGGCATGAACTGGACTGTTGATGCAGTGGCTGCTTACTGTTGTGTTTTTAAGTCGTGTGTGTGTGTGTGTGTGTGTGTGTGTGTGTGTGTGTGTGAGAGCATTTGGGTTTTTATACAAACCCAAAGGTAATTTCTTTGACGTACAAAGAGCAACAGTTTATAATTATTGAACTTTTTTTATGTTTTTATTTGCTCTGACAGGTTTTTGTGCTGCACATTGCGATTTCACATATTTTGACAATGATTTAAATATGTTGTGTGCTTTCAGGGCACTCACACTTTCAATTGTGACTGCTGCTGGTTTTGTACAGAGATGAGAACTTCTTTTTAGCTCAAAGCTAATAGCATAAATTTAAGATTTTTTTTGAGAAGGAATAGAAATTAAAATTGTTGAGAGAATCAGCAGTGTGTATGAACAAAAAATTAAGAAATATTTAATTTTCTTTTTTGTTCTTCCACTTATAAAAGTGGTAATAAAGCTGTTATCTCTCCTTTGAGTCTTTTCTCTGCAAGGTGTTGTGACTGCAAAGATTACAGTTACACCATCTCCCTCTAGTGGTTGTCTGAGATAAATACCTTTCACTCACCTGGTGGGGTGGCGTATGTCGACTGGCAGGATACTTGTGTTCTCTCAAGTTTATTCCGGGTTTCAAACCTACCATGTATGACCTCCACCACCAAAACAAAAGTGAACAGATCCAGACTACTGATCCTATTGGACACAGCAGTAGTGGAGGAAGCACTATTTTATTTTTCTGTATTCCACTTAATACAAAGTTAGCTTAGTTCATATTTAACGGAGGGATTGAGATCCAGATGTAACGAATATTAATATTTGATTCTCATAGTCTGAGAAGCATAAGTAGTTGCCTACTAATAAAAGTGAAGTATGGTTGAGTACTACAGTACAGACTGTTCAACACTTTCAGGTGTGAACTGGATTTTTGATGCAAGCTGTTGTGCTTGGAAGACTGTTATATTTGTGTTTGAGAGAGGATTTGGGTTTTGTATGAACCCAAAGGTAATATTCTATGAAGTACAAAGTAACAGTTGATGGTTATTCAACTTTTTTTATGCTTTTACTTGTTACTTGCGAGGCTGTGTGCTTTTTAGGGCGCTCACACTTACAGTAATCCTTCTGGTTTACTGTACAGAGATGATAACCAGTTTTAGCTGTAAGCTAATGTATTAAATTAAGAAAAAGCAGGTAAAATTGTTGAATCAGAAATGCAATGACAATTATGTTTTAATTTAGTTTGAATTTGACTCTTGGATGTAGTAATGAAGCTGTTATGGCCTCTGATTCTCTAGAAGGCGTTTGGGGAAATGATGCGACTGCAAAGATTACATCAACACTGTCTCCCTCTAGTGGTAGTTAGAGCTAAACGCCTTTCACTTGTACCAATATGCTGCTGGTCAACAGGCATGGTGGCCTAGGCCAACTGCAAGAATACGTCTATCCTCTCAAATTAGCATGGTTACTAGACACTTGGATCATGTACCGTTTCAATATTATAACCTCTTGTATAACTCGCACCCTAAAAATTGAAGAGACCATAACTGACTACTAATAATACTGGACAGGAAATAGTGCTGTGGGAAACTTTCAGATTTTAATTTTAACTTTCCACTTTAGTTAAAACTAATTAAGATTTATTCAGTTAAATTTAATGGCACAATCTGAGGTCCAAATGTAAATTAAAGTTAAGTATAAATTAAGTCTCATTCCACCAAAACACTGAACCAAGAACATCAGTGTTTGATTATGATGATCTGGGATGAGTGGTCACTGCAGGAATAGTATCCTGTATGAGAGTAGCATAATATCACACTACACAGGTAGACTCTCGAGAATCTGAGGACAAAACCTGTGTAGTTTTTTTCCCTTCGCATACTTAATGACAAACAGCATAATTAATGCTGTTGCGGTAAATCCAGGACGAAAATAACTTGGGAAACATGCGTCTAAGCTTAGAAAGACAACCATCATTATACACAGGGCAGCGCGTACTCTGCAATAATCTGTAATAATTTAAGGTCATCTCTTAATCATTTATTTAATTATAAACAGCTAGTAAAATACAAAAAAAGATGAGAAGTGAGTGTCCAGTTCAAACACGTAGATATTTGAACAAAACATCAGATATGAATGGTCTCTGAGTTTATTAAAGCAGAAGCACTTTGCTTCTAAAGTGCTGAATATATGGAATATTACAAGGGTACAAAGGCAAAAAAAAAAAAATCATAAACATAATTTCAATGCATAAAACAATCTGAATAATTCTCATACATAATACTGAAGTGCTACTGTTTTGATCATGTTATACTGATATTGAAGGACTAATGTGAGTGACATGACTGAGGAAAAATAGTTGCAGGAAAAAAGTTGCTTCTTGCTGACATAAAAAAAAAGTATATTTTTTATAGCCAAGAAAAACTTTTTTTTGTAAAAAACTCATTAACAATAATAATCTTTAAAATGTAATAGATTTTCTCCTGTGATGTCATTGAAGTGGAATGTTTAATGAATTTTCTACAATAATTAAAAAATTATTACCACCAAGTAGCTGTGTGGTGGCTATGTGGAAACACATGACTGTCCATTTTTGTGTTGCATATAGTGGCATATTGGTCAGACAGATGAATAGATGGATGCACAGTACATGATATGATTTCTTTGCAATGTAACTTAAAACAACTGAACTCGTGAGGCGCAGTAGACAGAGATTGTGATGGTGACCAGGGTGACCAGAAGGATAATACGGATGATCATGTAGAGTGAAAAATTCTTCTCCTCATACTCCAGTGAGCCAACCACCCACTCCCCTTTCCCAAACTTGATCTGTGGGAAACAACAGAGTGGAAATCGTATTATTTGCACAAATTCTGCACATTTTAGCCAAAGATAGCGTCAAAGGTAAAGACTGGAAGATACTGGAGTAGGGATAGAATCTAACTTTAAAAAATTACCCTCAGTTCTGCTAAATCAGGAACTTAAAGTTTTTTAAATTAATAAAATAAATTGGGTACTTAAAGTTCACTCTCTTGATACCGCCATATTTTTACAACATTTTCAGAGGACTGCCTTCATTTATGAAGAAGTCATGTTAGAGTGTTGTAGCTTGTTAGAACTTTCGATAAAATAAAACAATTGGAATATGTCCTCCATAACACTGTGTCATCCGTTTGTCTTTGTGTGGTCTGACCTTTACATCCACCTGTGTGGAGCGAGCACGGGTGGAAGGTGGGTCCAGAAACAGCTTTTCATCCTGAAGGGTGTTGACCACATACTGAACGTCGCCCACAAAGGCTTGAGCCTCCTTTGCTGTCATCGCTTTAGAGAATCCCCGACCCTGCAGGGGGAATGCAAGGCTCTAAGGGCAGTGACGGAAGTTAATTAGACAGATCCTACGATGAGCACTGAAAACATTATCGGCAGCATTTTATGAGTAATGGATGGGAAGTATAACAGCTCCTCAATGCTCCAGTATAAGCCGAAAGTAATGAAAAAGATAACGATTGAATTAACTGTAAGCACCTATTGTAAAGAATTTAAAAATCCTCCTCCTTACATACAAGGTCTTGAATAATCAGGCCCCATCTTATCCTAAAGAACTCATGGTACCTTATCACCTTAATAGAGCACTTTGATCTCAGACCGCTGGCCTTTTTGTAGTTCCTGGGTTATTTAAAAGCAAAATGGGATGCAGAGCCTTCAGTTTTCAGGCCCCTCTTCTGTGAAACCAGCTCCCAGTTTTTGGATTTGCTTGATTAGGCTTAAAACCGTACTGTTTGATAAAGCATATAGTTGGGGTGGATCAGGTGACTCTGAATCCAGCCCATAGCTATGCTGCAATAGGCATAGGCTGCTGGGGCTTTCCCATGATGCACTGAGTGTTTCTTCTTCACTCATGTTTTTTCACCCACTATGTGTTTAAACACCTCTCTGCATTTAATCATTAGTCTGATTCTGCCAGAGGTTTCTTCCTGTTAAAAGAAAGTTTTTGCTTCCCACTGTCGCCAAGTGCTTGCTCGTAGGGGGTTTTCTTATGGTTGGGATTTTCTCTGTTATTTTTTCTCTATTATTCTCTATCATTACAGAAAAAGCCCAAAACAAAACATTGTTCTACAACTGCATTAAAGCGACCTCGTGGCTGTACTCACAGTAACGATAATAACGCTGCTCTCAGTGATGACCCCCTTGGTTATAGTATTGAAGCTGGGGTTAGGGTGGTAGTAAAAGGGCTTCAGCTCCTTCTCCCAGTTGTCCAGCTTGATGACTGTTTTCAAGTGCTGGTTTAAGAAGGAGTTTACTGTTGGAGACTGAAACTGGATGACGGTGTCGTTCTTATCATGGGCATGCTGAGTATGTTGTGTAATAGAGGGACAGTAAATTGTAACAAAAGAACACAATAAATATAAGCATGACAAGACATGAAGGAAATTACACCATGCAAAATATGCAGCAGCACTAAAAATAATAAGGCAAACTTTTCTGTCCTTATGTATGTTTTGTATGTTAACGAGACAAATGAGTAGTCACATAAATTGTATTTCTATTGTTATATGTTAGACATTTGTAAGGCTTTGATTTCGACATTTGGACCCATGACTGTAGAAAAGATGGTCAACCTGGCTGCACATCCTCTCATTGTACAAAAATGAAGCCAAAATTTCCTGCTTTTGGGAGCTGCCATGTTGCACTTTTGGAGCCAGAGTCTGCGCAGTAGTGACTTGAGGTGGTGTGTCTGCGTCACACTCCCGCCCACACACCTGCTGGATGTGACCACGAACACCCCCCCCCCACACACACACACACACACTTTTTACGTAGCCCGGCTTCTCCAGTTTGTCTGCTGATGGGTTTACCAACTGACGACTCGTTCAATTAAAGTAAATACAACCACGTCACTATTATGAAAAAGATACACAGCTTATCATCTTACAGTCCTACAACATCTAAAATCACTCTGTTGTTAATTCGTTTGCTAGTGTAGCCGCTAGCAGACGCACCGTGTTAGAGGCTTGTTGCTAGCTAGTTAGCAATGCTACACACCTGTTACTCTAATAGTCTGTATTTTTGAATGATTCAGCATGCCTTAGTTTTTGTTATCCATTTTTAGACAGAGATGACATCAGTTGCACACTCCACAGAGGCCCAGAGTTACTGTTAATATCAAAAATGTAATGTTATCCTTTGAGATTTTAACATAAGACTGAGGATGATATAAGACTGAAGATTTAAACAGTTTTAGATCACACTCGACACTCGACTTGACAGCCTGCTAACATGGAAACTTTAAATAAAAACAGCGGCAGAAGGTTTCATAGAAGTGTAATTTGTTCATTTAATTTAATAATAGAGTCCACATTGTTATCAATAGCTTCATCCACCCTGGGGGGAAACTACTGAAGGAGACCATCAGGTCCAGAGGTTTGAAGAAACATCTTCCCTTTCTTTCATCACAGCTGTCCTGTGCCAGATGTTCTGTTGACCCACTAAGAGAGGCATCATTTCAGAAACATAAGGAAGACTGAAGCTTATCACAAGGATCAAGCAGGACTCATGATCTTCACCACCAGCTCCCTCATAGGGAAATCTTCAGAGCTCCACTGTAGGCCTGCCCCAGAAGATGGATAAACCCAGCATTTCATGAACATAGTGATGGAGACCCCTGCTTTGTGTAATGTTATAAATACTTGGATAATCCTCAGAGGCTCTGGACTTTTACATAAAGATATTATATTCACATCCAACAGTCGGTCATGGTTTTGTAACGTAAATGCTGGAGCTCCTCTCAGCGTCCCCTCTCTGTCTGCCATTGCCAACAGAGATATGCAAGTTTCTCCGTGACTGCAGCTGCCAGTCAAAGCTGTTATGATGACATTGCAGCCCAATTTAAAAGCATTATGGTAGTAATCAGAACCAAACTTATGGGAAAGGAGACCCCTTGAACATAAATAAGCGTGATGAGAACTACTGATAATGAAAGAAAGAATCTTTGTGAAAAATGTATCTGAGGAGAATTTTTTTGTATTTTAGTCTGACCCCAGTCCCATCTGCTAACATGGAGGAGGCGGGGTTTATGACCTATACTGCAGCCAGAGACCAGGGGGCGATAGAGACGTTTTGGCTTCATTTTTGGGGAGCTGTCACGTCGTCCATGTTTTCTACAGTCATTGGTTACAACACACAGTGGTGTTTTTGTGTAGTT
>VVHJ01003564.1:6286-24713 GCA_015107715.1 Tylochromis polylepis | reverse complement strand
ACAACAGGTAGAAAAAAAAAAAAAAAAAAAAAGGCAGGGAAAAAAAAAAAAAAAAAAACTAAGAGAAACCTAAACTGGGAAAAACAAACAAAACAAACCTGAAACCATGAAATGCGGAGGGAACAACAGCAGGCAAGATGTAGCTAAAACACGGGATGACAGGCAGCAACGACATGGAGGATGACACTCAGACAGACCAGCAACGAACAGAGGAAAACACAGGGCTTAAATACACAGGCAGTAATGAGGGAGTGAGAAACAGGAGGGGAACACAGCTGGGACTAATTAGACATAAAGAGACAAGGGGAAGCAAAACTAGATACCCTGCACACAGGACAAGGACTATCAAAGAAAAAAAAAAAAACAGGACAAGTGTGGACAACGCAGACTTCACAAGGGGACATGGCTGACAGGGAAGACAGATGACTAAACATAGATACAGAACAAAACCTAAGAACCAGGAATCACAAAGACACAGACTAGACAGCGACTGAGAAGATACAGGGAACATGGAACACGGAGCACAGGAGGAGCACAGAACAGAAACCAGGAGACTAGAACCTAAATAGCAATGAAATCAAAAACTATATAATAATCCGAAATACAAAACACTGGGTCACCAGACCCAGGACCATGACACATTTATCATTACAGTGTGAAGAAGGCACAGCAGGGTGGCTTTAGTGATTTAATGGTCCTGGGCAAACACCAGCGTGAGACCCCTCTTCATTTTTGCCTTGAGCGTACAGTCAGGACAAGCCAGGCAAGATGCAAGCAGTGCTTAACCATTTTCTTTTTGTAATTATTCTGATTTTTACCCATTATATTAAGATATTTATATATCTTAATATATATGGCACTGGGATAGGCTCCACCTATCCCAGCTGAAGTAGGGGAAGAGGGAAGGTACATCCAGGAACACATCACCAGCTAGTTGCAGGGCCATCCCAGAGATACAGACAACCATTCATATACACTTTCACACTTAGGGCCAGGTGGGTTGGTCCATAAGCAGAAAGTGAGGAAAATATGAGCTTCTGTAAGACCTAACAGGAAAAGAGGGCAGAACTCCAATAGGAGCAAATTGCTTTGACTCAATGTTTTGCACTGGGAACTCTGAATTTTCACCTTAATGTAATAAGGTGTAAAAATAAATGAAAACAAACAAAAAAAACCCATCTGATAACATCAGAATCATAATCAGAATAAAAATATAAGTATATGGATTGTTTTCCAAAGAATAAAGCACCCTTAATTATTAAGTATTATTGTATTATTACTGCTACTGCTTCAGTTACTACTGTAATAATAAAAAAATACATCTTATAAATATGAACCTTAGAAAACAAGAAATATGTTGGCCTTTTTTTAAAAAAAAAATACAGCTTTTATTTTACAGCAGAATTCATTTTATTGAAAATTACTGAGGCATTTTATTGAACACCACTCTCATCTGTGGCTTAGTTACATAAAGGTAATGTTGATCTCCACACACCGTCAAAATATCCAGTATAGCCAGCTGTGTTTCTGCCCCTTTGGTGCTGTCCCCACAGGAGTTCCCATAGACTTTACAGTTCAGTGGTCAGGGCTTGTTCATTGACTCGTGTCCTCTGCCATGCTGACACAAACTAGAGGCACAGCAGATGTCATATGATGTCACATGGCAGTGTTTCAGAGATGGCAAGTCAAGAAGACAGAGATGAGCTCTACTGCAGTGAAGTAGAACACCAGAGGAGGTGAAGGGGCATTATGTGAACATTTGGGTGAGCATGATTGTGGTGCAGCTGGGAGTAAATGTAGTTTAGAGTAAACTTTTGAATACAGTGTGATTCTAGTCTTTATGCATTTTCGCAGCATTTGGTGTTGAAACATTTATACATGTTGAGATATCTGCGATGGACCTTCCACAGTGTACCCTGCTTTTTGACCAATGATGAGCTAATGGATGGATGGATGTTGAAAGATAGTGATTAAAAATTTCAGTCAGTTTGTACCTTGACACTTCTTTTTTTAACTAACCATATTCATTTTTGTATGATTTTACAGTTATGATTCCATAAATACACAATATCGTATCTCTAAAACAAATTTTCATCTTCACGTGTGATCACCTATATTTTGTTACAGCTCAATAAGCATATTTAAAGATTAAATGTAATATTCTGCAGGATTGCAGCTTCATCATCCATTAATCAAATGGTGGTTTTTTTGTTTTTTGATTCCTTTCTTCACTCTTGTTATTTAACATAAATGTCAAGGTCCATATTGGCAGGCATTCATATTTTTAGCTTCACTGGATTTAAATAAGGCTCTGCTTTTTATTTACCCGTTGCCACAGGGAATCATCAAAGTTCTGTTGCCAATGACTTTTTTCATTACCCACACGTTTGCTTAACTCAGGGTGAATATACTCAGAGTCGACTGAAGTAACTCTGATCAGTTGTTCTGGAACTAAAAACTTCATCTCAGGGTTAATCAACCCAGAGTTCAGGATTAAAGTCAGATTTTCTTAAAGCTGCTTTCTGAAAGTGGCCCGTAGAGATTCATCTTGTTGCCAGTAGTAGCCATACAAGTCAAGCAATCAAATTGCAGCCACAAGTTACTGGATGACTGGTGCAGGAGAATCCAGCTTTGTATCGCTCTCTCCCAGGGAATATATAAAACTCGCAGTGGCTTTCTATTTGTGACATTTGCCAAATCCTTTGAGAGCTGATGTTCCCACTAGTGAAGGGGCTGAATTAAATTAAGAATGTGTCATGGGAGTACTGCAGTGGACCTAGAGTAGGAATTGTTCAACTGCTACCATAAGTATAGCTGTTAGTAGTTTAATATAAAGTAAACAGTGTTAGTGTTATGCATGGGTCTTGGAGATCAAGGCCATAAAGGCCGCTGAGCTCCCTCCGCTGAAGTCTAAATCCTTTTACAACTGTAAGTAAAATTAAGTCATACAGTTTGGTAATGAAAGACTTAAACACCCACAGCAGCAATAAGTGATGGCTGATGTGGGTGAAAACTGCAAAACAAATGAGAACGTATTAGGGAAATTCTGCACTCACAGTCACTCGCTTTAATTGTCCAAGTGTATGGAGAATTCATTAATCAATTTGTACACCCTGAGAAAATCTCTCTCCTGCTTTGTACTCTATGGCAGGTATTGTTAACATCTGTATAATATTGGCTACATTTCTCTTTTAGCACACTAGGCACATATACTTGTAATTGTGCATACTGTTCCATTATGTAGTTCAAAGTAGTCTGTAGAGGTGACCTATTTAAACTTTCTTACTGTACATCTTACTTTATAATCTCTTTTTGTGGATATACAGCATGTAAGTTGTAATTGTGCACAGTAACAGTAGTGAGTGTATGAAAGCGTCTCCTTCATAGTTTAGTGCTTCATGAAGCATTCAGATGAAGTCGGAATTTTGGAATGTCTGTACAAGTTTAACCCTGGAGCTGTTCTGTTAAGGGCATGCACTATGTAGACAAAAGTTTTGGACCACATATCTTATGTTTTGAATTCAGGCATTTTCAGTCCCATTGCCACATGTCTATAAAATTAATCACTTAGCCTTTGCAAACATTTTTGAATGAATGGAGTCATTCTAAAGAGCTCACTGACTTTGAGAAAGGTACTATAAGAGGATGCTACTGTTGCAGCAAATTAGTTTATGAAATTTCTACCCTCCTAGATATTCCACGATCCGCTGTAAGTGGTGTGATTACAAGGTGGAAGCATTTAGGAGCAATAGCAACTCAACCATGAAGTGCTAGACTACAGTTTCACAGCAGGATCGCTGAGTGCTGAAGCACATAGTGTGTAAATGTTGCCAACACTCTTAACATCTCAGTAACTGCAGAGTTCCAAAGCTCCTCTGGTATTAACAAAAACTGTGTGCTGGGAGCTTCACAGTCTGGGTAACCATGGCTGAGCAACTTCTGTAAATGCAACGTGTAGGTGGCCTAGTAAAGCTAGGCAATATGATTTCTGAGCAAAAACAACTCAAACCAACAAAATGCAAAATAAATTTTTTTCCCCCATGTAAGTGTTATCAATGAAAGGATCCTTACAACACAGAGTGTCCTCTTCTAGTGCTTCAACATTAATTCAGTTCTTGCGTTATTGTACATAATTGGTTGATGTATGTAAATGTTCATGAATGCACAAATTAACATCTTGTAAGTTAACACAACAATATTAAATGCAGGATAAGTATGATTATATCTTTGAAATAATTTTTGTATGTAAGAAGTGTTTTTATAGCTGTGAGCAACTTTGTTTAGTTGCTGGAAAATGTATATAAACAGTTTACAGAAAAGCTGTGAAACAAACAGTAAAATAGAAGTAAGTAACTAAGAGTCATGTTAATTTGAAGAGTGTGAATGTGGTAGAGTGTGAAAATGCTTTTTTTAAATTTCTTTTTCTGCCTGACAAGAACAGTATCACATAATGGCTAATGAGCAAATAACTTCAACAGGAAGTTAGCAGAGAAGCTTTTAAAGAAAGCTTATGAATGTGGGGGTGGAACACTATATTCTTATCAGGTAAAGACAGCAAATGGAAGATTGCCAGTCAGAAATCCCACATGGCCCAAAAGAACTCATTAGGAAACACGGAATCAATAGACAGATTGTTAGAAGGATGCAAGAACGAACACTAGACAAGGCCAGGCCACCGGCTTACTTTGGATCATTGCTTTAAGCCAGTTTTGACTTTCACCAGCTTTCCCACAAACACACACTGTTCTACCCCCACCTTCCTCAGCCTCTGCCTATCCATCCGCTTGACTAACCAGCTCTGTGGTTTTGACCACGTATCTTGTTACAGTATTTGATCATGCCAGAGAGAAGGGTCCTCGTGCAGATGACATTTTTATCCCTGCCCATCCCCAGCAATTCTTACTGCCTTAAGACATCTTCAAAAAAAGAAATTCAAAATGAAAGCACATGGTACAAAGGGGTGTGGCAAACGATAGAAAAATACAAAATGGAAAGTTTATTTTAGAGAAAGCAATCTTTAAATATAATCGCGTTTCAGGTGTCGTCATTGTTGATGCCTGCCTTTTTTCTAAGATTCTGAAAAATACATTTTTGTAGATGCAGGCATAGTAGAGAGAAACACAAATTGAAGACCTGCCAACAGTAAACAACCAGTAGAAATAATTCGCTGGTAAACGTAGCATTTTTGTTTTTATATTGTATTTGTAATCTCTAACTTCTTCACCTGGAGTGGCTTTATATTTACCATCTTACCTCAGCCTCAGGCTACATGCCATTTCAACTTAAGACAGCTCATCAGTATGAGTGGCAGCTGTTGGGAGGTGAACTTTACCCAGTGAAGGGGAGCCGAACAGGACTAACATACTTCATTCCTGCCTCAAGGTGAAAAGTTGTGTATTGCTACTTTTAGGTTATCTTTCAGCAAGTGTGTACTTTAAACTATGAAAAGGTCATAACATATACTTTCACCCTCACATATTAATGAAGACTGGGTTTGTTTTTTACTAAATGACAAAATGTGTGTGTTAAAGAAGATTGCTTTCATATTTTCACTGGCTGGGGGTCAGATTGCTTCAAGTTTCATCATGTATTGGCGTTCACCTTGAGTAAATCCCTTATGGAACCTGAAGAAAATGCCTTTGTTCAGCAGTTAATCATCTGTTCTAAGTGCAGGACCTGTCCATCTCTCATGTCCCTGTTTTATGACATAACTTTCTGTCAGTATGTCTCTTCATCCGCCATATCAGTTTTGTTTACTGCTGCAGTAAACGACTGTAACTACTCTCCTCTTGACAAAAAGATGGCGTATCTGTCTGGAAAGAAGAAAAGCAGAGGCAAGAAAAAGGGAGGAGAGATAAAAAGCATATCACAAACATGAGAGGGGAGGAAAGGGTGAGAGATGAAAGGACAACATGAGTAGAAAGAAGATGAAGACAAGCCTGTTTATGTTGAGGTTTCTGTCTCTGCTAATTACTGTTGCATGCCTCATTAAGTGCAAGCTTCTCACGAAGCTATGAGGGTGCCAGCATTGGAGGTGAGGCTTCAGCATCAGGAGTGCAAACCATTCCAGCTCCTGCTCTCCTTTGAATCATGACTAAGACATAGCAGCCTACTTGACAAGGTGTTGTTTGGGTCAAGGCCATTCAGTCGGTGCTTAACATAGCTCCTCTATCTATGCATTTTGCTTAAGGAGGAACTCCAGTCCATTAACCTCTTCTTACCTGCAGTTCCACCGCTAAAAGCTTACCTCGGTGACCTGTTCCAACCATTAAGCTATAGACTATCCTGAATCCTGTAGATAGGTAATGCAAAGCACAGTGTAGCACATTAAACCCGTGGCATTATACACAAATGCTCCTGCTTTGGATAACACCAATGGAGACAGCCATTTTGTTTTAGCATGTGGCTGAGCAAGTGACACTAGCAACATGTGACTAGCTTACTTAGTTTAGTACAAGCCTTGAAAATATTGGTAACCTCATACCTGACAGGCAAGGGAACCAAAACTGGTATTTTACCTGTCAGTTAATGCACATTCACCAGCATGCAGTTCTTGCATGACTCCAGCGGGCTGTGTCCTTTACCACACAACTAAAGAACAAATAGACGTTGAATTAAGAATGTACTTTTCAAAAAACATAAGAGAAGTAGTCAAATTTATTTTTTAACCTTTTTAAACTTTTTTTTTTTTAAAGAAGAAGAAACTGATGATGATGATTATAATGATGATTTCTAGAAGTGATTTTACTTGCTTAACCTTAAGGTGAACAGTTATCATTAAGACAATGAACCCAGGGCACCGTCTACATAAACAGAAGTTCGACAGTATATAACAATAACTATTATCATTACAATCATCGTAAGAAATATTTGTAAATGTGGGTATGTATTTGCTGTCCTTTGGGAATTCATAGTGTTTTGTGGAGACATTCAAAATAATTTACAATATCTATTTAACCAGATTAACAAAAGATTCAAAGAGTACACACATATAGAGGATGCAAACGATATATTAAAATAAATAGATAAAACAAAAGGTTTCTCTGAAGTATCATCGGGTTATCAAAATATTTCATCTGAGACATCTAACTGCAACATTTTACCGATACAGTGGCATCTAAATGGAATTTAGCTTTTTAGTTCAAAGAAAAAGTAATATGCATCATCGCTTTCCAAATCAATGGACAATCCACATTCAGAGAATATTATTTGGACCTTGTATCTATTTAAAAAACACCCCCTGTTTCCTCTGCTTGCATTAAAATCTGCAAGCTGCAGACTCACTTGATGAGGTCTCCTCTTCTGTATATTTCTCATTTAATCCATATTTAGGAGGGGAGAGATTCTGACGCAATAATGTCAGGGTTTTGGGGGATGATGTTTCTAGTCCTGCAGCTATTTTCAAATCAAATTATTATGTGGAATTAACCAATTTAAGCTGGAGCATGCAGAAACAGTATTTGTGACCAACAAAAGCCATTTGGTCCCTGTTTCCAAACATGCCAAAAGTGCCGTGCTGCTGACTGGGTGAAAGATCACACATCTCTAGTTGTATTTTTGTGATATATATATATGTATAGGTTACGTCCAGCCTAACATGCATGTTCTTTCCTGCATTATTTGAAAAATTGAATCTAAAGGATTTCTCCAGCACAATTAGAGCCCAGAAATCCAGTCAGAGTTCATTATGCAAACAGCATTCGTCTTGCAGCATGTAAGTAGTGTCTCCATGGATAAAATACATTCTGGATATGGTTAACCCAAATTGCTTTGCATGTGCAGAAAGGTAAGGAATGGCTGTTATCATACACTGCCTGCATTTTCAATAAAAACATAGATACTGGCAACTTTAGAAAGCTAAAAAAGAAGGGAAAAAAACATCAGTCTGTTCCCATATCTTACATTCAGCTGAAAAACTGAAACCCAGAAAAAGAATATGAAAAATCAAAAGCATTTACAATTTTCTTCAGAGAACAAAAGACACTTTTTAAAGAAACATTTCTAAAGTTTATGTTCCACGTAAGCAAATAAATGAATGATTAATTAAAAAAAATATTTTAAATCTAAAAAAAAGAAAGCGGCAATGAAACACTGGAGAGGTTGTGTCATGCAACAAAATAGATAAATAAGTAAAAATTAAAAATATAAAAGTAAGATAAACATCTAGCCCCACTTTAAGGCCTTGCTCATTTCTAAAAGACAATGCTAAAGCACACTGTGCACATGTTACATACCAACAGCATGACTCCTTAGTAAAAAACTAAGGTACTGAAATGTCTGTAGTCTGAACATTTTAACCATTTTAACCATTTGGAGCAATGTGCAATGAAAAAAATATGGAAAATAAAGCCACAAACAGCTAAGGAGCTAATGTCCTACAACAAGCAGAACACGGTGGTTTGCTTGCAAACTCCAGCAATTTGTCCCATCATGAAATGCTCATACATTTCAAAATAAGAGGTGATGCGATGGGAAATGGGGAATCTGGTTGTAAGTGATTGCTTGATTATAAGATCCAGACATGTTTTGTGTTCTATGTGACATTTTAGAAAATTTTACTTCAGTTATCATTGTCTTTGGATTACTACTGTGTTGTTGTCCTCAAAAAAACAAACAAACTTTGACTGCAGATGACGCCTTATTCCAACTCTTTATGCTTGAATAATTAAGTGACACCCATGATCTGCAATAAGCTATTTCATGTGTAAGTGTTAATTGTCCAGCAAAAGGGTGATGTCTGTAAAGGTATGAAAGAGGGGTGAGGGGGGAAAACCCAGGTAGTATAGTTAAAAAAAATGTTTTAGGATAGTTTCCTTACATAATGGTCTTATTTGACCTTTTTACTACAAAAAATATTTCATTTCCTCCAACAATTAAGTTTCCTGACAAACTAGCTGGATCTCAAACTCAAGGTTGAGGTGAGCCTGTTGGGGAGTCCATGAAAATCCAAAAGAGGACAGGGGATATTGAGAAATCATACAAAAGAAGCTAGCGCTACTGTTCTTTGCTGGGACCAGAGTACCTGATAACTTCATTGATCAACATATCATTTTTACTTCACTTTTTTGTGGCTTTTTTAATTGAACAAATGAAGGTAATGCAGCTTATGAGCTAAGTTATGTTTGTGTTGCACAAACGGACAGACAAAAAAAAAAAATGAGATTGAAGGTTTAATAAAAGTAAGGTAAGGTATTTGCTGAAACCCTGTGGCATTGGATGACATTATAAAGAACAAAGGTTTTTATTTTTCTTCTAGCTGAGAGTTTTCAGCCTTGGCATTTTTATGACATGGCCCAGAGGATTTACTTCTCACCACATACCTTCTTGATAACATGAAAATGAAACATCACCCAGTCCACATTCCTGGGGCAACTCATAAAACTTCCTAAAATTCTGTCACACTAATTTCTAAGTTATTATTATAAATCTACCATAGCATGTCAACAGCAACTTTTTAAATTTAAAATTAAGCCACAACAAAATTGGTTTCCAATTTAAACATTTATGCTTCTGTGACTTCTGGAAAGTTCTGTGTTTTTGGAAGTAAATTACATAGTTTTATTCAGAGTTCAATATCATTTGGATTTTACATTTTGCAGGAAGTTGCAAACACCTGCTACATTATTTCGAGGCGTTCTGGAGACTTCAGAACATCTTCAGAAACAACTGCACAAGATACACTCATACCAGCTCATCATATCTTTTATCCAAACAAATGATGGCTAACTGACAATGTAGATGGGCTCATTGCATAAGGTTCCCAATAATTACTAGCTGCAACATGTGGATGGTACATTTTTCACCTTCTCAGTCTGTCTTTGTGGTGGAGACACAAACTGTTGCAGACAAGACTGCAAAGTTGGCTTCAAGTACTCTGGCTGGTGTTTCTAAATATGAGGACAACACCAAAATTGTCTAACAACTGAGTGTGATACAGTCAGTCAAACTTTATGGGTGTGAACTTGAGATAAAGTTCAAGATGAAGTTCGAAGCTCAAGGTGCTGGGACCCAATACTGAGGAATTACATAGTCATTAAAAGATGTAGCAAAGACACTTGCAGGCAGGAATGTCAACAGGTGTTGCAGCTTGTGTGATCTCGCTGCAAAATAGTCTGCTGGTAAATTTTATGCTGTATACCTGGTTGCTTATTTATATGGCCGTTTTTTTAATCACACACGTGTTGTTTAGTCACACTTGCTCTCAGTGAAGTCTTTGTTTCTCATGTCCACAAACAACAGCACATCTGTTCTTCCATAAATGTCAGGAAATTTCAGTGAAGGCATATACAGGAGTAGATTTGAAGGATGGTTCATAATAGATGATCCCAATCAGTCTTCGCGTACCTTAATTGTTGGCGTTTCACACACTAATTTGAAGCTCTTCCACACAGAAATGAGCTGTCAGTTGTCACACAGCCTAAAAAGATCATCTGTACAAACAAGACAAATAGCTTTTCAAGATGTTTAGCTACAACTTTGTAGACTTGGAGACCAACCTCCCACAGAATTTTGAAGACATGTGTCTCAGCATGATGAAAATACAAAGGCAGTTACTTAAAAACGGTATAGAAACCAAAAAAAGTAAAGACCCAAATGAAAACTGGCCCATCTAACCCAAAACCCTGACCCTAACACCTACCTTCCCTTAGGCTAAGAAAACCCCTCACGAAAGAGAACATTTCATCAGTTAAATATTTGATCTGAATGCTTGTCAGGGCAAGTGTAAGCCTATGAGTTTCCCATACCTCTATTACACTCGAACACTGAGAGGGTTGTCAGATGATGCAAAGAAAACCCTCCTAAAGCGTAAGCATTAGTGACAGAGGAATAGAGAGCAAGAAAGAGATTAAAAAAAAAGAGAGAGCACGAGGTAGAGAAAAAACTCGTCGGTGAGGTTATTAAGAGAAAAGAGCAATTCAGTCTGACAGAGGGCAGCATGACGGGCAAGAAAGAAGAGGCTGAGAAGCACTTCAAAGTGTGATTGGTAACTCATTCCCTTGACTTCTCTTCTGCAAACAGCTTATAATGTAACTATTTCTGCAAGCCCTACTGAAAAAGAATAAGTCTGCACTACGTACTCGGAGGAGTAAGACTACGCACATTTTATTGCAAACTAAACAAAGCTGTGCATGATTTACGCTATGACATTTTAAGAGAATCGAGTGCCCCAGAGCAGCTTAGTTTGACAAACATGACAAGAGCATCGGGGCGAAAACGCAGCCTCTTTTCTCTCTTTAAACGCTCATCGGTGGTGGACCGTCTCTACTGTTGCTTCTATGGAGCCCTTTAGGCAGAATATAATTTTAATCAGCTGTCTGATTAGTACGACCTTGGGAACTGTCTTCATTCCACTGGGTAACTGACTGCAGCCGAAGATTGGTGTTAAGTTTCGTCAACACTACTCGGAGCGAGCCTGGAATATGTTAATTAACTCATTGATTGAGGTGGGCGGTTCATTTTAAAAGCAGAAGTCGAGGTCTCTGGTGTGGGAAGACAAAAAGAAAAAAAAACAGTACTGTGCATATCAATGGCTAACATCAGTAGCTTCTGCAAACCGTATTCCTGCACTCCAAGGACACATTTAGTATCTGTTTCCATCGAGGCTGTAGATGCAGAATAGACCAGCCGAGAGTGTTTTTGCCTCCAATGCTCTTGCATTAATTACTGCATACTGTATATGCTACTTGCAAGTAGGGAAGTACAACAGGGAGTTTTGCTTTTGAACTCATTTTGGAAACTGGGTTAAACTTTTATCATTAGTGCTATTACTTGCTAGTACAAGGACACATAAGCCACTCGGCACACACATCTGGACTGCATTCTAGAGAAAGCCTTGGCATTCACTTTGATAGACTCGGGAATGTCACAAATGTATGAAGCATGTTTTCCTTTATTTGTTTTAACAGGATGAATTTTTTTCCCTACCTCCACTGCCTTCTTCTCTCCATCCTTGGACTGGCACACTGTGTTGAAGTTGGGGCTTTGCGTCAAGCGAGAGGTAATTGAAAAATGCAGACAACAAATCTTTTCAGCCACGTTCTGAAGGCTTTGTCCTTTTGCTATACAAGCAAATGTTGCGAAACAAAGAATGTCAAATTTTGCATCAGTGCTAATGTGTAGGGAAAATCACCGAAGCTAGTCTTTGTGGGGTTGTCACAAAGCTTCTTCGGCGTTATTGTTTCTGTTATATAAAACTATGCATAGTACAGGCACATCAGCTGTCATAAGCTACTTTTTTCCAACTACACTCATGCTCGATTCTCCTTTTTTGTATCGGATGTGATTCTTTATCCCACCTTACTAAACTAGCAGTAATCCATAGTTATGATGTCGATTTCTCAGTCTTCTTAAATTGCCAGCAGCCACAATCACATTTTAGTAGGTACCTAAATGTAAGTACAATAAAAGAAACCCACTCATCTGAATGCAGATCACACATGCATAACAAAAGAGGAGGTACTGAAAAGAAGAAACAAGGTCATACTTACACTAGAAATCGTGTGTGGTACAGCATCAGGTAGCAAAACTTGTTTTATTTAAAAGGAAAATGGGGATGAACATCGGCAGACCTTCTTCTCATTGTAATTAAAGTGCAAAATGGGGAGAAGAACTGCACACTATTTTAAAGCCCACCTACATTATCATCATTGTTTTTGAAATGTCGCCATATTTTGGCTCATTGATGTGTTACGTAGACGATAATACACTTTAAAAGAGGGGGAGCTCGATTACACCCACACTCTGGGGATTTATTATGATGTCTCTGCTCCAGTGTAAGATATTGAATAAGGACAAGGCGAGAAATGGGTTTATACTTGTGAAAAATTGCTCTTAGCAGCTATACTCAACAAGAAATGAGGCGGCTCACAACGGGTAGCTTTAAGTTTAAAAAAAAAAAAGAGAGAAAAAAGCGATTATACCTTTCTCACATGCAAGAAAGTTCCTGCTGTCGTCTAAGGAGGAGAATCTACACTATAATGGGGGAGGTGTAGCTGTTCAACATTCAAATGATGTTGTGTGTCACATTTGACTGGATTATTCTGGCCTGAGCAATACCCAGCTGTCAGGACTGCCAAAATATGAAGCAGCGTGAGAATCACAATCAGATTTTATCATCAAGTGTGTGTGTGCCTTACTCGAATGCGTCTTTGTGCGGTTCAGTGAATACACCGCTGAATTGAGTTATTAAGAGTCTTTTTTTAAATTCTTTTTTATGTGTGCCGTCTTTCAGGTGACGCACGTGCATGTCTGTGTAGTGGAGAATTTTTCTTATGTGAGCTCGTGTCAGTGTGTTTTTGGTCTTTGTGTACATTTTCTTAGTGTCTGACAGACCATGAGTCAGTGCAGGAAGTGGAAAGAAAGACAAAAAAAGAACAACATAAATGTCATGATGAAAACAAATCACAGACATATTGCCAAGTAAAGTGAAGAAACAAAGCTTAACACATCGAATTTCTCATCATTTCTTTTCATCAGCTCAGCATCTACATCATCATCAGCTCTGGCCCATCTAAACGCCGCACCTTGAAGATGGTTATAAACAGACTGTTTACACTTTTCAGTATGCTTTCCACAATAATCGGCTTAAAGCCGGTGATGTGGCAGTGCTGCATGCTTTGCGGCACTGAGTTAACAGCAACATACTGCTAATGTACAGTAGATTTTAAAACTTACGTGAGGATTGCATTCAAGGAATAAAATGAGAGGATGTTACATTCTGACCAAACACAGATGTTGCGGGGGGAGGGTTGTACCCACACATCACATATCTCTACGTATATAAATATATGCATGCACACACACACACAGAAACTGACTATACACAAATCTCAGATCCACCCTGGCAATGCAAGGCTCACTTTCTGGGAAGAAGGAAGAAGCTCAGCAGTGCAGCACTAGCGCCATCTGTTGGGACAACAGAGGAAGACCGTATTATCTCCCAGCAGAGTTCGTGATGAATGATGGAGGGGAGGAAGAGGGATATTTTATGGATTTGATCAGTCCACCGCAGGGCCCTGTACAGTGATGATGTACACAGTCCGTCCTGTTTAGTACTATTGAGTAAAGGTTGTGTGTTTTTCTTGTCTTTTTTTTTAGGTCAGACTACCTTTTTTTTTTCATTTAGCCACTGACTGCAGTCACATTGTTTCACATTGTATCGCTACAGAACTGAAAATTCAAGGTTAAATTATGAAGGTTAAAAAAATCCAAAAATTTTAACTTTTTTTTTAACACAGTTTAACACAGAGTTGTTTTTTTGTTTGTTTTTTAAATGATCGTTAGCAATATCACTTAAGAAGGCACTTGAACATGGCATTGGATCTTATTTTCAACCATCGGTTGCCCTATTGAGGTAAATGAAAGGCTTTAGATGGTACTCCTTATTTCTTAAGTGTTTTCCTTTATCATATTTCAGCACCTGTCAGCTTTAGTGGAGGGAGGCAAGTGTCTGTCTGTGCTGCTTGCATTTGATCTCCGAGTTTAAAGCGCCTCTGAAGAGATGATCAAGGTCAGACATTTTATTGCGTTACAGTTGCAAGAGAACCCCTTTTACACAGATCTAATGTGAAGGCCAAGAGTTTTCACGCACTTTTTTCTATAGCTGATGATCTCACATCGAGGTTCTCATAACTGCAGTGCATGGTGGTAGCTCATTTGAACACCCCCTGTATTAAAGAGTCTCTTTATTTTAGGAGTTTCTGCACATCTATTGATATATTTAATTTTATGTATATCTTTATGAAAATGTATAAGCAGTACTATTTCATGATACAGTACTGTAATTTTTTTAGGCAAATTTCTATAATTGTATTATATATTTATACTGCAATTATACTGAAAATTGAAGTAAATGGAATTTGCAGTTTAACAGTTTCACTCATGGATACATCTCATGTCATCCGTGTTCTCACAACTGGAAATAATGGTGATGTCTGCATATGTTTATTAAAGGACAACAGCCTAGTTTTAGTGTACAACCATAGAATAATTTCTTTTTACACACACACACACACACACGGAGACACGTGCACACACAAGACACCTCAAAATAGACAAATAACAGAATTAGCCTGTAGGGAGGAGTGAATTTCTAATTAAAGGGTGCAGGTGTAAAAACTAGGCTGCACATCTGTTTACACAAATTACAAATGTTTACTCAATGCAAATCAGATAGGGTTTGTGTACCCAGCACTGTCTTTTCTACTAATTATTATTCTAGAGTGAAGAGCTAAATGTGTTGTGCTTTTTGCAGGGAAAAAAGTGCACCCGCTAATTCACAGGAATAATGTGTACACAGATGTATAAAACAAGATTTACATTTGCATTTTCTAGAGTATTTTTTTTAAAGAGGCATCTTGTCTGCCCTCCAGTGCATCCAACGTTTGAAGATTTATTCGTGGAATGTGAAAGAAAGCAAAGTTTGTTGTGTTTTTACTAAAGTCTCCAACAAAGAGAAAGCACAAATGAGGTACACTCAATTTGAGAGTAAGTTGTGAGTTATTATTCTGCTGCAAGGATTTTTTTTTCTCTCTTTTTGTACTTAGTGTGATTAGCTTTGGCATTTTCGTCACTTTTCTGAAAACTCTTTTCACCTTGGCGGCTTTATCAATGTGTCTCTTTAGAGAGAAGTTATGAATAAGGATCTGTGAAGACATCTCCTCCCTGCAGGTTTAAATACAGCTGGCTGACACGTTTACATTGGCTTTAATTATCGGCTGCAAATGAAGTATTAACAGCACATTAGAAATTGCTGAATATAGAAGTGTGTGTGCTTCTTTCGCAGTGTTGAGCAAAGACCTTTATGCTCCGAATTAGAATAGATTAGTTCTCTTAACCGGTTGTTAATGAGTTATGCTGAAGCACTTAAAAGTGGACGCCGTCATCCCCAAAGCTTTGTGTTGAATAGTACACACAAAAGAAGCCCTCTGTATTATCTCCTGACTTGAGGCAGACAGACGTGCTGCTATCCTACAAGGCTTGCGGTTTTAGAGGATTGTGTACTGAAAACCGCAAGACAGCTGGTGTTTCAAAATGTTATTCTAATATCTCCCAACAGCTGAGAGTGGCAAGGGACTGTTTGTTCTCGTCAATGGCCACTGGATGACAGAGTCACTTTGTGGGCCATACGCAGCATAATTAGGCCCTTCTCTTAAGGAGGGACGGAGGGCTACGGGAAGGTACTGAAAGACAGACACGTGAAGTCTATACTGGTTAAAACTGAGTCTAATTAGATTATTTTTTTTCTTGATTAGACGAAAAAAATATAGAGACTAATGTTTGTGTTCATAGGTTTTCTACAGCTCTGCATGTATGTTCTACAAACCGAGTGACATGCAGCCAGTAGATGGCATAACACAATCATGACAACAGCCAGAGAAGCATGCACAAGTGCTTGATTCAGATCTTACTGACAACGCTCCTAAAGACCTTTGCCCATGCAGTTCAAACTGCAACTTTTGGCGTGTTTCTTTTATAGAAGTCGAGGAATGATCACTAATTCCTCGGACAAAAAATTTAGTTATGTTTTTAAAAAAATCTAAAGCATGAAACTGCAGTTCATATATTAAATAAGGGTGGACAGTATAAAAGGAGCCACTATTTTGCAGTAAACTTCCAGATGCATATGAATATTATGATGACATACAATGCGCTGATGCATCCAGTACAATAAGTGGCTAACTGGCTCAGTTGCAGTTCCAGGTTGAAGGCATTTTGTTTGAGCTAGTTAGAGTTGTTATAGATTAACTTTGCCAGAAATGCTTCAAACGCTCAAGAGATCTTTTACCCTCATATTCAGAGTATATTTTTTTCACGTAAGTTGCTTTACCTCTATCTAAAACAGGGCTGTCAAACATAAGGACCGGGACCAGAATCAGCCCAGCTAACAGTCAAATCTGGCCCACAGGATAGCTCTGGAAAATGTAAAGGAGAAATTATGTTTTTACAATGGTTCCACAGTTAAAACAAACAAACAAACAAAAAAAGGACATTTTGTGTGAATTAACAGAAGCTTTCTTCTATAATTACAGGACAATCTGAGCAATAACCTACCAGGACTTTTTCTGTAATTTTGCACATTTATTTCTTAAACTTTAAGCCCAAAGAGTTGTGCTGATACATTTACCACAGCAACATTTCTTTATCATGTATAAAAACTGTAAAAAATATAAACTGTTGAAATGAGATATTTTTCTTAAATTAGGACATTTCAACTATATGTGTAGTTAAATTTCTTGTCACTGACAGGGAGGGCAGTTTCACTGGTCCAGCCAATGATGTAAAAGGAATTTGACATCCCTGAACACTTAATTCAAACTGTGTTTTCTTCTACTTTACACTTATAGAGTTTACAGAGCAACTTTAATGTTAAGATTGATACCAGATTTTCTGCTGATTAAATATTGTAGTCAACAGAAAATCCAAAACAAACATATCAAACATTTACCATCTTGACAACAATCGCTACTGCACCCTCTTTACCTCTATACAAGCTTTTAAATGTTTTTTATTTACAGTCAGACAAAAATCACAACCACTGGATTGCGTGTGACACATCTAATTATTTTTGCTTGGCAGTTTGATGTTTGACAAGAAAACACAATGACCCCACCAAAGAGCTGGCACACAGTATACCACAGTCCCCACAGCATTTGGCGATGCTATCATGCCCAACCCTCCCCTTGTTGATCAGAGGCAAACTTGCCGACGCCACCGTGTCGCATTCTGGGGATAGCTGCACATAGGGCCGCTGTGATGTGCCACCTGGCCCCTGGCTCCATTGGTCAGGAACTCTCCCTGACCTCTCCATTAAAACTCGTTTGCCACTGAGCGCTGCATTGGGGGAGAGTCTCTGAGGGCCACTTGCGTGCATTCTCCCCGTGATGAGGACAGACCCGAGGGAGATTGCCAACACCTATTGGGGAAGCTTCGCCTGCCTCTTCCACTCAGTAGGCTCATAAGCTGCCTGGCCCCAAGAACCATGCAGTTACAGATCAAAGATTGTCCATTTGGTAGACAGCCAAGAGAGCACTCTGTGCCTCCTTGCCCCATTACTAATAACCATAAGCTCTTAAACAGCAGGGTGGCTGATAGAAGAAAAGCCAAAAAGATTTTGAAAGGAATAATTGTTAAACCTTATACAGAACTGCTGAATGTTACATGTAGGATTATTGTCACTTCTTAGTTTGTTCTGCATGCAAAAACAGATTGGAGTGTAATAAATGAAATTTATTTTAATGTTAATCCACTTTTTTTTATTTGCAGAAAAAGAAGGGCTGAAGTTGATGTGATTAAACTAGCAACTATAATCATATGTACAATATATTTTGTGTGACTGCTTTTCCATAAGTTACTATCCCTGAGAAAATTCCCCTATCTGCCTCCTCCCTCATTAAAAAAAAAAAAAAAAAAAAAATTCCCATTAATT
>VVHJ01003562.1:0-10704 GCA_015107715.1 Tylochromis polylepis | reverse complement strand
ACAAAGTGCAAAGGACGGCAGCACAACACGAGCCTTCGGCTTGACAATGTTGTTAAGCAGCTACTAATGTGTATTCAATATTGATGAACCTTGTTCTTTATCTTCAGCTCTGAAAAGTTTGCCCTACCCTGCAAGTTCAAAGGGACTGTCATTATTATGGTGCAATTCTAAGGAAGAAATGCACAACATTTGGATATACTGCTTATTTAGGTTCATGTCTTATAAAGTATGATTAGAATTATTTTTTAAACCACACTGGATTTTGCAAGATTTTACTTCTTGGCCTCCTTTCAGATTAGCAAATATAAAATATCCAAAATACACATTTACTCATTTTTTCTACCCTTCTATTGGATGTTTGTACGAATTAGTATGTATTTAATGGTTACAATTGACAAGACAATAGACAATATGTAAGAAATCAACTGCAGAAATTTCATGATGTAAATATATTCAACTTTGGAAAATAAATAAATAAAATTAACCTTTGTTGGCTGTTAAAATTCTCTTCGACGTTCGAGAAAATATTTATGCTCAAAATTCTGACTTTAAGTAATCTGATTACATGTAAGCTTTTCAGGTAATTTTCTTACATATTTACAATGTGAAATCTCAAAGTTTATACCAAGCGTATTTTCTTTAACAAACATCAATTTGAATAAATAAACCTTTGAATTATATATTTCAGTTTTACTGAAAATAAGAGACTGTTCAGCAAAGCAGTACCCTGTTCTGCTTTGACAATGTTATAGTACTTTTTGGCATCATTCACATTTCTAACATATTGCAGCGTAGGTGTTTTGTTAGCTTTCTTTATTGGAAACCCCCCCCAAAACAATTCGTACAAATTGTTTTCCTGAAACTATTACAGAAATTTGACCTTAGTTTCATTGTGTCTCTGACACACCAACAGTTTTCTGAACTCACATCTTTACTTATTTATTGGCTTTGCCAAGGCAAACATGCCTAACATAGTGAGGCTGTTTATCTGTGAAAGAATACCTCAGATTGAGTCCTCATTGACTTTATTTTTTGGCTTTACACCTTGTTAAACACCGATTCCTTCTTTCACATCCTAAGGCATGTTCTTTGATCCTTCCTCTTCCTAAATTTTTGCTCTCTCTTCATGCTTCAGTCTGTTGTTTGTATTTTTCTAATTATTTGTTTAATTGTCTGCCTTCTTCCAGCATTTTTGAGCCGAGGCACATCAAGCCAACCATCCTCCAGGATTCAGATTTCCCCATTTTCCTTTCCAACAGGTGAGGCTGCAAACAATCCAATTCTCTGCTGTCCCCAAACCTTTGAGCCAGCTCTAATCTGTACTGCTGAATTTACCTCCAACTGTAATTTATACGGGAGTGTGTCCATGCCTGTCTCGACTGTGACTTGGATCTCTATTGAGTCTTTTTTTATTTTGTGAAACTGTCAGCTCATATTACATATAAAAGTCCTGCCAACGTGCAATAAATATTCCTCAGAGATTAACCAATCTTCTGCTAGAATGAGGCAAAATATAGGTCACATCAGATTCTGATAACATGCACATGTCTGTATGAATGTCTTGGGCATGAGCACATTTTGCGTGTACGGTTTGGTGTGTGTATTTGTGTGTAAAACCTGCCTCGCGCTATATAATTGAATATAGGGGGGAAAAAAGGGTTTTATTTGTGTGGATGTCACTCCTGATGGATGCTCCTCATAAGACGAGCACAATCAGGGATCATTCCTCATCTTGCCTCCCACTTCTTACCGTTCCTATCCATCATATTTTATTCACAATTTCAAGACCTTACCCCCCCTCTTTGTTGGCTCTGGTAGATAGTGGTGTCACAGAGAATTTCATGCTGCCGCATGTTGTGTCTGTTCTGTCCTAATTGAGAAGGAGGCTGGAGTCTTTAATAAGAAGTCTCATGACTGTTACAAGGCGACGGGTAATGACGGAGCTATAGAACAGATGGCTTTTCACGTTGAACCAACACATATATTATATATAATTATACACTTTTATGACTGCATTCTCATTGAAGATCTGTTACTGACACAATACAGTTTCATGATTTTTCTCTGGATTGGTGCTCATTTCCTCCACCTGAGTTTCCTGTTATGGCTGTAAGTTGTGTGTTGCCACAAGCTCGCTGAGTGGTGTATGTGCTAAAGTTAGCTAAAGAGAGTTATTGTAACTTCTCAACAATTTCAACATCATCCCCCACGGAATGGCCTCAGGTAAGGTAAGGTGTTATGGACTTTCATAGAAATAGATATCCACGCCTCTGAATTTTAGAACACCCATCATGCGTTCCTGAATATCTGAGGTAGTTTGAAGTATCTTGAAATGCCTCTAGGCCCTGTTTTTTGGCAGTTATTTTGAAGCATTTTATAATGTCTCTGCAAACAAAATAATATATAGGGGTATATATTTTTCAGCCAAATTCTCATTAGTCAGACAATTGCTGGCAATTCTTTCATATGATTAAATATGCTTCATCAATAGCCTCCCAGGATTAATCCTATTGCAGGAGGAACAGATTGTGAAAAACAAGGATGTTTTGACACTTGAGCTTGGATTCAAGAGCCTGGCAGCATCAGCTACACTCTGATCAAGCTGGATGGGATCCTGTGCTCTCATCAAAACAGAAAAACCCATATAATAATGAAATGAAAGGAGGCATTTCAGCGTGTTTGCTCGGTAGTTGTAATGCTGGGACCACCTGTCGATGTAGTTCTATCTTCTGAAATCGTTTGAGAATAACCAGGTATTGGAGCTGAGTTCTATAAAGTATAAAGTGCTGATTAATTTATTTTCAGCACGTGACTTCATATGGTGAAAATATATAATTTTTCTATTTAGATAAAGGGGAAAAAAAGACAGAGCAAAAGGACGTTGCATGAATGTGATGTTTGGAGAGGAAAACTAATTTGTTGTTGTATCTTTTACAACAACAATATTTTACTGAAATGCAGCTTGGATCCTTTTTTTGTTTGAATGAAAGAAAAATGTGGCCTTAAAAGTAGGAACCATTGTGAACTACCGTGATAGTCTATACGGGGAAATATCATTTCATTTAAAGCACTTAACTTTAAATGAAATATACTATACAGCAAAACATGTATAGTAATTTTTTTACTAATGGTAGTTGGCTAACCGGATAGACTCCTTTCACCAGGTTTTGTGGTATTCCTATTCTTTGCATTTACAGTCATGGTAAAAAAGAAAGTACATCATCTTTCAGTTCTATTTTTTTAATATATATATATATATATATATATATATATATCAGGACATAATAAAAATGATCTAGTCCTGAACCGGTTTTAAATATACAGACTCAGATGAACAATAACTTGCAACATATTAAATGTTGTTATTGATTTAACAAATATAAAGCCAGAATGCAGAAATATACCATGCAGTTCATTAGCTTGTAGAACCACTTTCAGCAGCAATAACTTCAAATAATTGCACACCTTTATCAGTCTCTCACATTGTTGTTGAGGAATTCTAGCCAACTCTTCTTTACAGTATTGTTTCAGTTAATTGAGGTTTGTGGGTATTTATTCATGCACAGCTCTTTTAAGGTCCCACCAGAACATTTCAGTCAGGTGGAGGTCTGGACTTTCCCTCGGCCATTGCAACACTTTGATTCTTTTCTTTTTCAGCCACTCTGGTGTAGATTTGTTGCTGTGTCTGCAGGTCATTGTCCTGTTGCATGACTCAATTTTGGCCAAACTTTAGTAGTCTGACAGTTGGTGTCACATTTAACTCTAGAATATTTTAGTATACAAACGAGTTTATGGTTGACTACAAGGTGTCATCACCCCTCCACCACTATGGTGGTATGAGGTGTTTTTGCTGATATGCTGCATTGTTTTTTTTTTTCCAAATATGGTCCTATGGTTTATGACCAAACATGTCCATTTTGGTCTCATTTGGTCTTTCCAAACCCAAGCTATGCTGCTATGTTCTTTAAGAGCGACTACCCTTCCTACTGGGAATCCTTCCAAAAAAAAAACATCCTCGTCCAGTGACTCTTCTATTTTTTTGCAATTTCTCTGAGCATTACACTTTCTGAGCTTGAGGTGAATTTGCTTGGAAATCCACTCCTGGGAAGACTGGCAACTGTCTTGAATGTCTTCCACTTGTTTCTCTCTGTAGGATGATGGACTTCAAATTGTTTGGAAATTGCCCTACAGCTCTCCTTAGATTGATGTGCAACAACAATTGCTTCTTTAAGGTCATTGCTGATGTCTTTCCTCCTTAGTTATGGGGTAACGCACACCCTAATGCTCCAGATCGGCAAACTATCAAATCTCCTGCTTTTATAGACAAACAAAACATAAATGAGAAACACAGCATACATATTGCTGAATGATTTTTCCATAAAGACTCATAATGGTTCCTGCTATGTAAGTAGGTGGTTGTGATCGCAGCCTATGATGCTTAAAATCCACCTATAACATGCTATATGCATAGATTTAACAACTTCTCACTAAGCTGTGAAAAAAAAGGTGAAAAATACACAATGTGTGATCACAGCACCTACTGACTTTTTCTTGTACTGTCAAACTGGCAGCTTACTGCTAGCAAAAGGACACCAGTGACATTCCTCTAAGTATTTACTGATGCATTGCTTTGATTTAAAAAAAAAAAAAGGCAATTTATTCACAGCATAAAAACCTTGCAGTTTTTATTGTTTTTAATGTCTGAGAACAAATATTGAGTGCATATCTTTTTAATCAGTTTACTTTCCCTCAGAGCGCAGCGTGTGCGTGAGAGTATCTAGTATCTGCATGTACCTTCCACCTTCAAACCACTGTGTGATGATTGTTCTCTAAATTATGACTCTGTTGAAAAATAAAAAAAAAAAAACAGTCCCCTGGCTGTGGTCATTTATATTCACAATTTGTAATTACTGTGAGTTAGAAGCTGATTTGCAGGGGTTTGTGTCTTTATTCACCCCGAGCGAAGCTTTTGTACACTGCTGTGCCTGTATGTGTCTGCTTGTGATGCATCATACATTTGATAGGTGGGTGAACAGCCATTGCCAGAGGAGCCCATTTCTCAGTTAGCTTCAAACAGACAGTCTAATAGCTGCTCAAAGGACGCATACGCCTTGCACTGTCTCCTTTTTCCCCTCCTTGCTTTTTACTGAGGCAGAAATGTGCCTTGTTGTGGTGAAATGAGTAAAGATTTGACTGAGTCAATGAAAGCTGTAATTAATATTTAACAAAACTCTTTCAACTTACATGGCACCACTGCCAAGTTGAACCAGACGAGAGGCAGAAGAACAGCAGAGAAGTAAATGAGTGGGAAAAGGAGAAAGGGAAAGAATAGAGCCTTTTGGGCCTTTTAATTTCTGGCTGGAGTCCTGAAACTCAGAAATAGATCTTGGCTTCTATAACACACGCAAGTGAATGATGATATACTTGTTGATTTTCCATAACTGAAGCTTACGTTCATGAGGACATCAACATACAGCAGGGCCTCTTTGGCTCAGATACTCCCTTGATGTTATCTGTCAGTAGGAAAGACGTCTGCAGTTTTTTTCCTCATGTCTTGACATGTTAAGCAAGTAAACAAGCACCCCCGTGGTGCACGGAGGTGCATGGAGCACAGCAAAACTCACACATACTGTAGCGCTCAGTAATATGGAACACCTCCACCCACTTCTTCACACAAAAGACAGAGGGGAGGAGATGAAGACGCGGGAAGAAAGTCATGAGGTAAATAAGGGGAAAAAAACAGGAGAAGAAGAACAGAAAGGGGTTGGACGCTTAATAGATTATTTCTAAGCTTTCTCTACACTTATCTGATGCACGGATTTGGTTTATCTTACGCATGTCACTTCAGTCTACTTAATAAAAAGTGGGGTACAGGTAATAAGGCATTGTCTGTTCAGATGGCATTATCATTTTTGGTATTTGAGCTACGTTTTACTAAAACCACCCATGACCTGCTGGCCTCAGAACATGAACTGTCACTATAGGTGCTTGAATGCCAGCAGCTTCTTTTTGCAATAGCGTACCTCGGCCCCATTTCCTTTATTTGTTTGCTTGTTTTTTCTGAATTTCGTTCGCAAGTCCGGTAGCATCTCTTCAGTAAGTCTGTGTCAGGTGTTGAGGAACCAGGACACACTGATGAAGTGGGCTCCTAGAACAAAAAGGCACAAGTGGGCAAAGGATAACCCCAGCGGAAGGAGTTAAATGGAGAGGATGTGGGACCTATGGAATCGTTTTACTTGATAATCCTTGATAGCTGATACTTAGACTTCTGGCAAGTAGCTCAGTGTTCCAACATTCAGAAGAAGCAACTGCTATCACAATTGGAAATTGATTAGGTACAACACAAATGCTACAGAAAGGGGGAGATATCATCACCCCTGACCAAAATTGTGTACCAAGCACAACTGGTGTGATGAAGGCTTTGAGTGCGAGAGCAGCTGACCCGATATTGGTTTTTGCTGTACTTCTTAGGCTTCCCTCTCTTTATCATACCTTTTTGCAGCTCTGTTTCTGTAGAGCTTGCAAGAATGTAAAGTAGTAGCAACATTCATATCTATCTGTGTATATATATATATATATATATAGCAGTCTTACAAGCTCTACAGAAACAACAAGGTGCAGCAGGTGTAACAGATCGGACTAAGCTTAAGGCTAAGTGTAAGCCTTGATGGTGCAATTCCCTCCTAGTGTTGCACTGGTGCTATTAATGGGTGAAATGCAAGGATGTAAAGAAAACTGTCTAGTACAGCCAACATCTTGCAAAATGTCCGATTAAACTGGTTGTACAGTCCTCCAACATTGAGAAAGTGGAGTTATTATTTTCAGTTTTCTGTTTTGTCAGAAGACCAGACAAAGAGATGATTTAATTGCAATTCATAAATACTATAGAGGTAACCTGTAATACTGCTGTAACGTGAGGGTTCGTTATGTGGTTCGGAATCTCTCTGAACTATTAGGAACAGCAAGATGGAGACAGATAACTTTCTTAGCAGCACCTTTACTCTCAGCACCCCTCAACCACCACGCAACACTTCCTGTGTAGAGCCCTCATGATACTTCATTGGCCACTCAGAAGCCAGGAAATCCTATACTCAGATAAATGCAGGAAAACCAACTAGGTAGATTCAACACATACTTATTACTGCTTTGAAAGTGCATGTGTAAGTATTCAGATATGTTAACATGTAAATATCAAAACATGTACCTACCAAATGGGTCCATAACTAGCTCTGTACTCTCATAAACACCTTTTTGTGTATCAAATGACATAAATTTACTTCTACACTTTACACTACATTATTACCTCACAGATAGAGGTAAAGTTAACAGAGATTGATTGTCTTTGCACTTCTGCTACACAGCACCTGGCTGTGTGTGCAGAAGCATATGTAATTACTATGGAAATACTTAGATTCCCATACGAGTCAAAGCTGTTAAGCTTTTTTAATGTATATATTTAAAAATGACAGAAGCTGAAGAAGAAGCTGGAATAGACAAGAAAAGTTATGTTTACATTTTAGCCACTTTGGTTGTTAACTCTGATGCCATCCAATATTTTCTTTATTCCAAATACTGTAAATGTAAAAAAAGTTCCTTTATGCCACGATGTTATTCTTTACATTATTAACTGTAAAAGGCTTTAATGGATTTTCATAACTGAGTATAGGCGAATCACTCACAGATATGCAGATCAATTAAAAAACAAAAACAAAACTAGCTCCTTTTACGTGATGATGGAAGAAAACTAAGCCAGCCAGTTGACTGTGTTTTTATAGATGAAATTTGCAGAAGCATTATTTACAGTAGTAGGATTACTCACAAAAGGAAACCTTAAAAATCAATTCTGCTCTCTGTCATCAAGTGAAGCTCTTTTTACTTGCACCAAAGCCAGAGAACAAAAAAATGTCTTTGAAATGAAATAGTGCAACCTTTTTCAATCCCTTTTAAATTCTGCAATGCTTTTCATCAATGGTCTCTTTGTGCTTCTATTTTCTCTGAATTTCAAATGCCATTTTCTCTCTGCCTCCTTTTGTGCACCTCCAGTGAGCATGCGGGATAGAGGCTGACGGCAGTAGGCCTTTATAAGCGGAACTCTACAGCAAACAGTGAGGGTGACTATCGGTGTCAAACTGTCACAACCCGATCTGTGTAAGACACAAGGCAGGGTGAGAGGTGACGCGCTACGGCATTTTATGGTTCAGCAGTGCCATTTTAGGAACATGAGCCGAAGAATGAGAATAAAAAGAAAGGCTATATTTATGGAGCCATCAGACTCTTTCTTCTCCCTGTCTTTATACTCTTTTCTCTCTTATCCCACCTTTCCTCCCATCTGCTCACCACATGTGACCTCTCTTTTCATCCCCTTCACACCTTTCTCACGCCTTCATCCTCCTGTCCTTTGCCTTGATAACAGCTTGTGCCTCTGAATATGGGCATTGTGTATTTTCAACCTCGTAGAAGGCGTCATGAAAAAGTTCCAATTATTATTTCAGTATATTTGCTGTCAAGTGCTTACACGTGATTAATTTACATAAGCAGTGTCTCTATATTAACACCTCCTGTCATATTTAAGATGTCTATGAAGCAAAATTTAGACCGAAGCAAAATTTAGTTATCATGTTATTTATTAATTGAGGAATTTTCCCCCCATACCATTACATGTTATATTTGAGCTATTTCGTAAATAAATTTAACTGTATTTTCTTTACTATTAGCCAGCTTATGTTTATATTTTCAGTTTAGCAGTTGAGCTATGTATTGAAATAGTTTATCCTTTAAGCTAACTGTTTGTGGGGTTTTTTGTACCTGTTTTATGTTACTCTTAGTGAACTTGAGCTACTTGCTCTATACCTGTAACTTTCCCATTTTGCTTTTTTCTCAGTTTCAGCTTCACTTTAACTTCACACTATAGCTTCTTGGCTAGCTTTGTGTTAGCGTGATGTCTGTGCAGATGCTTGCAAAGAGCCAAAGTTGTGTTACAACTAAAATGTTGCCGTTTTCAATCCAGGAAAAGTTGTAGACCGCTTCACCGTTTTGCTTCTTCCAGCAAATGAACCGAAATCAGATGATTGTCATGCATTATTCACAAGGTAGAACTTGCGGTTCATAATGCTGTAGAACACATTAGAGACCTGGGTCAATCTCCAGCTGATCTCAGTAACTGAACAAGGTGCCTCCTTGCTTGTACTAATATTTTGTGATTTGGGTAAAAGAGGGTGACACTGCAGATAACTATCTGCACAAAAGCAGAAAAGATCTGTCTTCAAATCAGACTGTTCTGATCCAATGACAGACCTTTGTCTGATATGTGAGAGAACTATTTATTTAGGGTAATATTTTTTAAGCTATGTGACAACATTTTTTGCAGTTGAAATTTGAGCTGATTCCATTTTAAATATTATTGAATATTAAAGTTATGGCACACATAGAAAAATACCACTAAGTGGTGGTGAACTGCCCATTATATTGATGGGCAGTTTTAAATTGATGATAAATTATGACATCCTGTTCTCCCCTTTACAAACTGCTTTTAAACATTAAAAGTATGGGTATTGGTATTGGCAATACTGGTTATGTATTTACTTGGTATCGGTTCAACACCAAAATTTGCAGTATTGCACACCACTGCTTTGCAGATCTTCCATGTCAGCTGAATAAGCATTCACTCTGGTGTACAAGAACTAACAGGAAGCTGACTGGAGGTGTTTTTTTTTGTTTGTTTTTTTTCCCTTCCTGTGTTTGTTTGAGTTTGATTTTGGCAAGACGGCTTGTGAAAAGAAGTGTGTGATATTCTTTTCTGTCTGGGAGGAAGTAAGAACAAGAAAGAGAGGGAGTTTTTTTTCTGACCATCAAAGCGATTCCATAAAAGGCATATCATTGCTGGGCCAATATTTCCCTGTCATCTAAACAGCCTCGAAATGCTATCCTCGCCTTGATATTTTTTTATTTGAACTTCATTGTTTGGACATTAGCAAAGGCACACTTACGCACACAGCAACACAGAGTGATGCAAGCACACACAGAATGCTGTAGACTCATTCACTCAGTGACATGAGCATGTGTATACAGATATGCATATTTATGATACCCACACACTAGTCATCCTATCAAAAGCAGAGCCGATGCGTTTGGACTAATTACTCCCGCAGACACATGTGCACAAGTGCATGCAGCACTTATACAGTACAATGCAAGCTGTTGTGCACTGCAGTGAGGACAATCAATCAATTATCCAGCATCTTGTGACTGCGCCCCGAATTCTTCCCCTTGCCCTCTAGTGTCTTAAATATTTAGACTGTTTGACATCAAATGCATACATGAATGTCAATGAGGCAAATCTCAGTCCCTTAATCGCACTCACACACACAGACACAGATACACACACACACACACACACACATACATTTCTATATACAGTATATAGAATGAAAAGCAAGCAGATGCAGTCGCATGAAAATCATCCCAGAAACCAAAAACAGCAGCAAACCATTTTTTTTTCACTCTCAGGCCCCATTTATGAATGCCGTGTTTCAGGATAGCTAGAAGATTGCTTGTGGACACCGTGCAGGCAGAGAGTGATCTGCTGATTGTTACTTCAGGAAAATTGTATCTCTAGTCTTTGACACACAGAGAGGGAAAAGCCTATTTGAGGCATCCATTTTTTTCTTGTCTTTTTTTTTTTTTTTTTCCTTTTTTTCTTGAGGG
>VVHJ01003561.1:3555-23795 GCA_015107715.1 Tylochromis polylepis | reverse complement strand
CAAAAAAAATCCTGTTTTTCCTCTCTTTTCTCCCTTTTGTCTTTCTATCAAGGTTCACCTCACCCAGTGTCACCCTCTTTCAAGGTCTCTCCTTTTTTTCTTTCACCCTTTTCAGTCCATTGTCTGAATCTGCCACTGAGGCATGCTGAGCTACTTGACTAAGAGCAACTGTGTTGAGATTAAAGCACTCCCCTGATGCGGCTCCTCTTTACGCTCTCCTCAAACACGAAGTCTTAAAAGTTAGTATGGAAAGTTTCAGTTCTTTGTGTAATGATGAAATTGTAATGAAAAAGAAATGTAAAAAAAGAACCCTTTAAGATAGTTTTCATCACACAGGGTAAAAGAATAAAGCATTTCCTTCTATCACCTCATTGATGTCTCACCAATTTGGCATCCACAGTTCAGAAAGAAAAATCAGTCAAGAAGTCCTGTCACTGTTCATTTCAAACTGGTGCAGATGTCAGATTTTTATGATGACTATTTTTCCATGGATGAGGCTGCACCATGAAAAGGCGAAAGTGGTGGATGGAGTGAGGCGCACAGGGCGTGATGGAAAAATAGACAAAACCAATCAGCCCCAAATCTCATCTTCTCTCCAGCTGGCTTTGAGAGGATGACGGGAGGAGGGGAGGGCGTAGCATCTGTCCTCTAGCCCAGACTATGTGTGTATGTGCACATCTTTATGCCTGTGATTTAATGTGTGTATGGTGCAAAGCTAGGTTTGCACACCGTCTGCCAAATGCACTAATTTAATTGTGTTCTACAGCTGTGCCAGTGGGTGTGTGTTTGTGTCCGGATGTTTTTGTGCACGCTCTGTTGGCTAGAAGCGTGAGTTTCATGGGGCTGGTGAGCTTAAGGTGGTTGTTGCTTAGCTCTAATCTGTTAAACTGTAATCTAAGGTTAGGACCCCTGCAGCGCCCACTTTATGCCAGCTGTTTGCCCTGCTCATGTTCGTTAGATGCCCTAAAAAACACCTGCTTAGCTCACCTGCAGACAAAGTTATGCTTCTGTATTTCTAAAACATTAACATCTGCTTTTTAAGTGTCTCTGGATCTTTAAAATGCAAATCATTGGTTCCAGCAAAGCTATGAAACTGGTTATTTCATGATCGAATGTCCATATGTGGTTTTCTGCAGTGTTTCACAACTTTTAGCTCCCATGTCCAACAAGAAGTTTGCTTCCTCTTCAGCTGGAAGACCTGGAGAAACAGAGACAAAGAGATAAAAGAATGCCATTAGTCTGATTGACCATATCGATATCTTTAATCTTCCTCTTTGATCCTCACTTCAAGCCATCTCATTTAACCTGTTCCTTATTTCTGCTTTCGCGTCTCCCTTTTTTTCCCATTTAAACCCATTTTTCATTGTTATTTTGATTCTGCTCTTATTTCTTAATTTGTCTTTCAGACTTTCACTAACAACAGACAAGGGTGAAATTTTTTTTCTCTCCCTTGGGGGGGGGGGGGCTTGGTGTCCCCTGTTTGTGAGTCTGTTGATTGGAGGTGAATACATTTCAAAATGTCACTATGCTGGACTGGAATTGCTGAAACAGACTGACAGCATACAGATTGAAAGGGCGGGGGTAGAATAATAAGCAGAGAAACAGGCCCCTCATATAAACAAACTCCTGTCATGTCTGCTGGCACATTTACTAAGCTCAATATAAAATGTCAGGTTGCACGATTTTGCATCACAGCAATATTTCAGTTTAGATGACTGAGAGAGAGACAACAGAGGCTACAGACTAATTAAGTCCTGCTCATTAAGGTTTAAACTCAGTGGGGTGTAGGGACACATTTCGCTCATGTCTGGGAAATGACACAAAAAAAAGCACAATAGAAAGTGTTTCTTGCTGGCGGATTGGTTAAACAAAAATATTTTTAGAACTGTGATGTTTATTCATCCTGTAAGAAGGCGGCTGCATGAGGAAATGTGAGTTAAACAGCCTAACGTCTTTGGCTCTACAGAAAGATTAGCAATGACCATAATCACTGTGGGGGATTTTGGTTAAGCTTTTAAACTATTGAGTTGATTCTTGCTGTAAACAATAATAATAATAACAACAAAAATGATAATTAAAAGAAACTGGACTGGACTTCCAAATGAGTCACTTAAATTAAGGCAAGAATGCAAATTTAAGGAGGAAATCAGAAAGGAAGCCACATCACATCTGTCACATCTGTTGTATTGTTATTGTGTTCATTGTCCAAAACATTTTCTGCCATTTCACACGCTAAGCCTTCAGTGGATTAAAAGAAATAAAATAATCAGCAGTGTAATCAGGAATGGAAAAGAGTGGTAGTTGGAGCCCCTCCCTTGCATTTTTTCAAAGCCAAACCTTATAGCGGTCCATTAGTAAATAAGGAGGGACATAATTTGGGAAATGAAGGGCTGCAAATTCTTATTGCATATCCTAATATGAAGTTGTGTAGTGGAATGTTTTCCTCTTTGTCATCTTTAATTATTGGGATGTGATAAATGGAGCAAAGCTTGCAAGCTAGATTGAAGTAAGCAACACACTTAACCTGCTCACTCTAGTCACATCATATACCAAACACAACCTCCCAATTTGGCTGTCTATTTGAGCTGCAAACCTCCCACCTCGCCCTGAATCTCTGCCTGCTGTTTCAACCCCTCCATTGCCCCAGCATCCATTTGTTGGCTTCAGGGGGGACATTTACTCATCTCTCCCCAATCCTATGTGTAACATGTGTGAGGAGAGATGAGCTCGGAGCCTAGACACTGATATCTGACTACTTCTGCTGTAATAAATGAATCATTTGAGGTTATGAGCAGTCTGACTGAAGTAATTATATGATATGATGTGTGTCTGCTTCTCTTTTATGCCATCAACCTACCAGCACACCCACCGAGCAACCAACAATCATTTTCCACAACTCTATTTTTGATGCATTGCCATGGCAGCCAGCAAGTGATGCAGAGTTGTTACAGCAACACAAACCCGAGTCCCCAACCTTGACCCATCTAATCAGTGCAAGAGAACTAGGGCAGACTTTGATTCCAGTTGACATAATTTGTGTTTCTTTTTAAGTTGCATTTCTATATTTACTGTATACATCCACATGCTTCTGTGCTAGAACTTTTTGATCTTTTTTCATAACGTGGTCTTTTTATTTTAACTGTACATCCTCTTGTTGGAAAAGTGCATTAATAAACAACACACATATGCAGCTGTATAGAGCTGGCACAGGTTGTAACATCCCAACAAGCTGCACATTTACAGTATGGTGTAGCTTGTTGCTTTTTCCACACTTGTTCGAATTCATTTTGCAGGTTCCCTATAAATTCTTGTTAGAATTCCTTCCATTTGTCACTGAAAGCCAAGGGAAACAATTAATTTGAGCATGAAGCTCACCTCTGCCCCTTTGGCTTTAATGAGAAATTCTGCCAGTGCAACTAAGAGCATTCTTTATTGTATCCATTACTCATTTTGGAGCGAGAGGGAAGGAGAAATGCAGACAGAGCTTCACTATGGCAGCTGTTAGTGAAACAGCTGTCAGGATTTCCCACGGTTATCTATACTGTCCTTTAGAGTCCACACAGCTGTCAATGAAATCGCCTGTTAAATGATTCACTCCATCCAGTTTTCACTAAACGAATGCACATTTCTCTTCAGTTATCGCCACTTATTGCTACGCAAGACAACACGGTTAATGTATAAAACACTGATGCTACAGAGTCCTGCACACACTGCAGCTCAAATGTTACATGTTTTTTATGCGCACAGACACATCAAGTGTCTGAGCGGTAATACATTTATACACCTGGGAAGCAGCTTTCAGGATGTGAACTTGACTTCTGTGATTTGTATGCTGTCCAGTTTTTGTACACTGCCCTGCTTTCTGAATGCTAACGCTTCTGTTGCATTGATTTCAGTCCAGCTTTAATAAGAGCACACCACTTTCAACTGTCAATCACCTCTCCCACGTCCCCCACCTTTGTTCTCTCCATTTTCTGCTTTAGGCACAGCAATTGCCCTGTCAAATTCCTGCAAGTCTGATGCCATCTCAGTTTTACAGCTAGCAATTATCACCCAATACCTCCTCCAGTCACCCTTCTTTCTGTAGCAAAGGCTGTGAACAGGTGTCAGAAAATGTCAGTGTTTTTCTCTTACACTGCCTCCTGTTCGGCACGCTAACCTGTGATACCCTCTGTCTAGTCGATCTCAACTCGTCCATTTCCTAGGTGAAGTTGTCCAATGATTGAACAAAATAATGGCTAACCCAAAAACAAATCTACGCCCTTGCAAATAGATTTTAGGGATTTATTGTTCAAAGCTAAGCGCAGATGCTCCACAGTGCATGTAAGTGGCAGACAGTTCTGTAAGTCCTGGCAGCAGCTTCACGTCACATTTCAGTGGACTACTTAAGAGTGAATATGAGCATAATTATTAGTATTAACACTGAATATGTACCCCAAGAAACTGACAGCTCTGTTCAAAATCTGTATTAAGTGAAAATGTGATTTTTTTTTTTTAAAGTTGCTTCATTCACAAATTCTTTAGGTATATATTAATGCAGATCATGGTGCTGTGCAAAAGTCTTGAATCACCACTCATTTCTTTACATTTTGCTAGGAAAATAGAAAATGGATGCAGTGATTTATTGAAACGTGCAAACATACATGCAACTAGAGTATGCGGGGCAAAAATAGAGTTTGTACAATTCTAACAAGACTAAAAGTCAATTTTGAGTCCTTTATTCTTCAGCACAGTCAAGCTTTCTTGTAATTTCTTAAGTAGGCTTCAGAAATACTTCTCCAGGCTTCTTGAAGGGCAATCAAAGCTCTTCTTTGAATGTCGGCTGCCTTTTTGTTCTATTCTCTGTCAAGATGATCCCACACTGCTTCAATAACACTGAAGTCCATGAGATTCATGCTTGGTAGTGTTCCACTGTGTGTTTTTATATCCAGTTATGCTTTTACTGCACTGGCAGTGTGTTTGGGGTCATTGTCATGCTGAAAAATGAAGGCACTGTTAAAATTATACTGTTGTGTAATTTGACATACCTCAGCCTTTTCTTCCTGTTTCCCTTCATTACAAATGGCTTCTTGTTTGTTTCTTTTTGCAACAGACTGCTAGTAATAAAAGTTCCTAAAGATATAATTTAAAATAGGTTCTTTGCTATTTGGTCTGTTATGTCTAGACACAACAGTGATTAATCTGATCACTTAAGAGCCTTTTTTATGTTTGAATGATTGTCAGTGCTAAGTGGCTTAAGAAACAAAAAAAATAATTCCTCCAGAAATAATTACATGCAAGGATGGAACTGAAAATGAGCGCAAACGTCCAAAGAAAAACTTTGAAAGACCTTCGGAAAGCCTGGAAAACTATTGTCCCTATTATTACTTTAAAAAATTATAAGAAAGTCTGGCTCCTTGAAGACAAAGTACAAAGAAATGAGAGGTAGCTCAAGACTTTTGCACAGTGTTGTATGCCCTACATTGAAGAAAAAAGAACGTGAAGGCTGAAATCTGACCCACAGACCCTTTCAACTTAAGGTAGCCTGCAATCACAGCACTGCTGCTTATGTGGACAAACAAACTCTACATAATTAACACAGGAATAGCCACTCTGACGTGACACATTAGTTTTTTTCAACATCAACATTTTGGCAGTCGAAGTACTTTTATAGATTGTGGAGGGCTAATTTCTCAACTAACACTAGTAAGCTGTATTCATAAACTATATGATCACAATTCACAGACACACATATCAGCTAAATAGTGCTCAGTAACTGACAAAAACAACACTAGAATTTCACGCACCATAAATGAAGTACAAACTTCTGTAACGTATTTGTAGTTATAAAGCATTTTTCTAGTCTTACTGATTACTCAAAGTGCTTTAGACTGCAAGTGCATTGAACCACACATTCAAAAAAAGTTTTATTCTATGCACTTTAAGCTTTTTATCTCACAGCCATGGCCCATTTAGATCACCAAGTGGTGATCTAAATGGGCCATGCATGCTGCCAGACATGTTAGACATGTTAGCAGCCTCACCAATCTAACATGCATGTCGCTGTACTGTACTTAAACCATGCAGGAACAGGAGGAACATCCAAATGGCACACAGTTAACAATTGTTAATTCACACTGAAGGTACATCTGTGTCTGAAGGGGCAGAATGTTAAAAACTTAACTTGGCAGCATGACATGAAAATTCAGCCTCATGAAATTTATTTATGAATACCAAACTAAGTGTGCATCCATGGCAACTACTCACCAAATTCATTATTTAGTCCTGTTTGAAAGACTTTTGCTAAAAATTAGAGAGCTCTGATGCAATTTTTAGAGGTTTGTATCTTCATAGGGAATAAATGGGCCACAGACTGTTAGGAAAATCAAAAAATGTTGGTGTGTGGACTAAAATATTATCAATTTTGTATTTGCCATGGGAAAATGTTAAATATCCCCAGCTTTATTCTTTAATTGATATGCTGAACACTCCCTCTTGAAAATTTAAAGGTAGGCACAGATGTGTGACAAATTAAATCAAAAGTTGAACCCCTGCAGAGAGGCGATCTGGTGGCTCTGTTATGCTGTGGGGGCATTTTTCATGGCAAACCCACTGGTCCTTTCATAGAGAAAGATCACTTCAGCTCAATGCAAGTTATTCTGGTTAATCACCTTTATAATATAGAAACATTTTCTATCATAATAGGAGAAGCTCTTTTCATAAGGCACGAGAATCACTGAACTGTTTGACAAGACTGAAATGATGTGAATCATATGCTATAGCACTCAGCAGAGCTCAACCATAGGAGATTTTAGACTGATGTGTCAGACAGTGCTCTCCACCACCTTGATCCAAAGACCAAATGAGGAGATATCTTCAGCAAGAAATAGATTAATTCCTCCGGCAGAGACTGGGAGATTTAATGTTGAAGTAAACTGAAGCTGTAGAGTGTGAGGATGTACATTTTGCACAAATATCATCATCGCAATGTCATAAAGTATTGGCTGAGCAGCCACTTGAAGCTTTTGACATGTAAACTACTGACTCTTCACCTCATGACACTGCATAGATGAAATCCTGTATACAATATAATGCTGTATGAACCGAGGAAACACACATCTAGCACATCTAGTAACAACATCACCTTGCCTATGCCGATCCTGCTTTTAATTATCTGGTGCTGCTCAACAACCAACAAAACAATTTGCTGTGTTAGCCAGCGTGTATTATAGGACTTCATTTGGATGAGTCCCCTTCCAGGTTTAATTACCATATTTAATTACTTGCCTTAACTGTTCTGTCACTAGGACTGTTGTTGCCTGCCTGCCATTAACCTATCTGGATATCTGTTCTTGATCAATCAATCCTCTTTTCCTCCCATCCATTGGCTCTTTTTCTCTCATCATCCCAGTTTAAAGTTAGGAACTGGAAAATATCCCATAGCAAAAACATCTGTTATTAGCAGCTGTTATCTTGCACCAACCATTTTCAATTATCTTTGCCAATCATCTTCTCATAATAGGCTCCCCAACCACCCACTTTTACTCTGTCTCCTCATCTTTTACCATTAGTTTCTTATTATTATCCAGTCCACTCATTCATCTCTATCTTCTGCAATTATGTCTGCAGTTTGACTGTGTTTATGACAATGAAAGATTGATGCTGTCATTATAGGTGCATAGCACCCAGTGCTATGCGCCATCTTCATCTCCATTATGGTTCTACTCCACTTTCCATCCTCCCATTGGAGGCAGCTGTCATTAGCGGTTCATGTGACTGCAGTCCAAAAGGTTCAAATAATTTTCCATCACAGTTTTTTTTTTTTTTCTGTTTTGTCTCTCGCCCTTGCTGGATGTCTCATTTGTCACTGTTTTTTACCGTTCCCCTCCATCAACCTCACTCTGTCTTTCTGTTTCAATCACAGCCGCAGATGGCATGAGTCAGAAACAATAAAAATCAGCCATTTTGTTTATTACAGGTGTCTAATATACCTCCCCTGCCTCTCACAGTCACGGACCATTCTTTCCCCTTTGTCCCTCTGTATGACCCCTTTCTCTCTCCCCTTTGTTGCCAATAGTAATGCTTCACTGCAATTTCAACATCAAAATATATTTCTTCAGTATATTGAGGTTTCAACTGACAAATTGAGAAGAATCTAATGCATATTTCTGTTATGAAATCCTCCATCCACTTGCACTGCCGTGCTGCTTAACTCTCTTTTTGGTTTTTTTTTACTTTTACACATTTTGTGTTTTTGCATCTGCATTGAATATCTTTCTGGATTTGTCCAGTCTCTTTAGGGATTGCTACTGTGGATGATCTACCTCTTTCTATGCACATGTTCAAACCAGCTCAACCTTGCCCTTTGTGTCTCCAACCTGAGCTGTCCCTCTTACACGCTCATGTCTATCCCACTCCACCCTGCCTGCACGCTATGCTTCACCTCTCTTGTGCATAGTCTTTTTTCTTTTGCATGGTTGAGCCCAGGTAGTTAAACATGCTGCTCGCTGATCATCACCACTTTTCTCACCCTAACGTCAACAATTCTTTCCTACAGACTCATGGTATGGTTCATCAACTTTATCCCTCTGTAGTTGCTATAGCTCTGCACATCACCTTTGTTCTTGCATACTGGTACCACTATACTTCTCGATTCCTAAGGCATCCTCTCACTCTCCAGGATTGTGTTAAGCAATCTGGTTAAACAGTCTGCTGCCTCTCTCCTAGACATTTCTATACTTCCACAGGTATGTCATCTGAAACAACCACATTTCCACTCTTCATCCTCTTCACAGCTGCCCTTTGCTCTTTAATACTCATCTGCACTTCATGATTCTTGTAACTTTCCTCTATATGTCCTCCTCTCTCTCTCATTTGTGAGTTCCTCTTTCCATCTTCTTAACACACACCTTTCAGATTTTGTCCTAAAGAACACAAAAAACCTTTAGCAACAACCTAGATCTTTGTGACTATTTCTGTGTCTCCACATCTAACACTGTGGCAGCACTTGCCATCTGGAAATAGAAGAAATCATGACCAGCCTTAAGCAAAAAGAAACAGAAAGTGAAAACACAGAATAACTGAAATAACAATTGGAAAAAAAAATCTCATACACAGTCAAAGATCGACTAATCTGAAAAGAAGATAAAGGGTTATTTATCACAAAATTCAAAATTCTCTCCATTTTTATAAATGCAAGCAGAAAGCCCTGCTCTGCAACTGGGCTGTAGCCATGGAAACCCACTATCTATATCCTTTGAAAAGAGATTATTTTTTCACTCCTGCCTTCAGTTAATTGTGTCACTGAACCATTCTGATTACACAAAATGACCAAAGATCTGCTCTTTAAAATGCAGTTGGTACATTATAAAATTGCAAAAGTGTGTTTTATAGATGTCATATTGGCTATAACATTTAGTGCACACTGAGGTGACCCATCTGAAATCATTCCTTTAATTTATCAGGAATGAAACTCAGGATTTATTTTTCACAAGTCATACTGAATTTCCTAATACAGTTCAATTTGAAATGTGTATATTTCCTGTGTACATGGATGACTTGGCAAGGAGACATGAGTTTTGATTGTTATTTATCTTATTATGGAAAATGCAGTTTTGGACTTTAGTAGTTAGAGTTAATATGTAACATTCTCTTGGAAGCAGACAAATGAAACAAAAGTGGTTATATCTGAGTTTAAAAAGTACAAAACTTAAAACTAAAGTTACCCAGACATCAAAAAGAGAGGAGAGCTATGACAGAGATTAGACAAGTACACTACAAATTCTTTGACAGCCTCTGTAAGACATTAATAGTGTTTCACTAGTTTCTTTTAAATGAAAAGTGTCACAAACAGAGTTGGAACAAATGATAAAAAACAGACTTGGAAGGTGATATCAGACTGTTGGTTTCTAAAAATTACAGGAATGTTTGATGCAGTGCTTTTATATCAGACACAAGTAAAGTGGTGGGGGATAGGGGGTTCTGAATCCACCTAACCATCTGAGTGTTTCTGACAGGGTATGGTGGCCCTTTAATCATAAGTTTTTTTGGGATGTCAATACTTGACACTTTTCTTTTTTCTCAGAGAAAGTGCTTTCCAACAGAACCTCTCAGATGACATCTATAAATAAACACAATATGATCCCCACGTACCACCTTTCTTAGTCTCTACTTTGTGCTTTAATGCCTAAAAGAGAGATTGCTGCAAGTTTTGCATTCAAAGTGTGATACAACCACAAGTAGAGCTTGGGTCTAATTCAAAAGTCACAGTCAGTCAGAAAGCTTTAAAGGAACTAATTCTTTTTAAATCGTAACAGAAAATTATGTCGATTAATGTCTAGGAGACACAAGAAGTCAGTATAAATCAAATACAGTACAGTGTGCGTTATGTAGATTCTTATTTTTGTCTTTGCCAAGACCACACCAGCAACATTTTGAATAATTCCAAGCTCTGCTTTTGCTGAGTGCAATTTCTTACTTTAGTACTGTCAGCATGTCTATAATTAGATGAGCCTGGCTCCTGTGGCAAAGGATCACTTCAGAATAAAGTCTCCTGACCTGTAAAAAAAAATGTAGACTGTATGACTGGATTTACAATCCTTAGATAACATTACAGCTTCTTCCACATGTTCAGTGTCACCTTTATTAGATATACCTTTATAGTCTAATGTGAACAAATACGGCTCTTCTGGTAAAGTTTTTATGGCTCCTGCGAGTGGTGGAAGATGCAGATAAACCTGTGCTTTTTGCTGTTGTACAGATTGCTTTATGCTGAGAGCTGGTTCTATAATTTGGCTACCCACATATATATAAATAGGGATGATAATGCTGTCAAATTCAAAAACACCTATAACTACAACCTGATATATATCACTGGATGGTTTATACATTTCCAACAATGTCACGAAAAACTCTTCAAGTATCACATCATCATATATATTTCTGCTTATATTAATGAACCATAGATGCTACTTGCTAAATTTAATGGTTCACATAAATATCCTAATGTCTCTGGTATCATTTTATGCATACTTACTGAAGTGGAGACATATGCTGATACTTTAAATTACAATTTACAATTAAGTTGAGCTACTAAGTATGCATGTGCAATTAAAGACACTGAGGTTAACGAGGTAGGTTAAAACTTTTTTGCTCTGGAAATGAAAGCGCCAGCTCTAGTTTCCCCAGAGGACTCAGAAACTGACAAAGAGTCACAGAGATAATCACGCCAGATGGGAATTTGCATCCTAAGGAACAACACAAAGATCACAGATTCAGCAGGGAAGGCAAACTGAAGGATGTTGAGGACATATGGTAACGATACTGTCAATGACATTTTATAACAGGGGTCAAAAGAACATTCACTGTGGGTGGGTGGGTTAAAATGTGTTTTTTGTTTGTGTTGCCCACTGAACCATTGATATTAATTAATTACTGTTATTACCTTGTTGATAAAGGCATAACAAATGTGAATTATGCGTATCCCCCCCACACAGGAAATGTCACCTTCACATGCAGGAACATGGCTGGTTTTATATGTACAATTCCCAGATGTTGTTGGGCAAAGCTGCATAAAATCTCTCAAGAACAAACTTGACCTTTATTCAAAGAAGTAGGCAGCTTTTCAGGGCTGAAGTGTTGTGTATCCTGTGCTGAGCAGATTATGCTTTGAGTTGTGCCTCATTTCTAAGGGTAAGCAACCACCAAGGAGTGACCTCCAGAGCTGGAAAAAAGAAGCCAAATGGATGTGGCAAAGACTGCAGTTCCTCTAGAAGCTACTTGAGGCTGTCGCTAGGAAGGACAATTCCCACAGACCCCATGATAAAATGTCTAACTTTAAAGTTTTAAAAAGCATAGCCTGGTACAAAAAAAGCTCTAGAGATAGTTTCCCACTTCATAACAACTTGGGGGGGGGGGGGGGGGGGGGGGGGGATTTGCTAGTAACTCATTATCTGGATTGACAGGCGTCCTGACACAGCAGCTGGAACTAATCAGTGACTGGTACGCCTCATCCCTCACCCCTCCAACCAGTCACAGCAGTCCCTGAGCCTGATTCTGCCAGAAGTTTCTTCCTGTTAAAAGGGAGTTTTTCCTCCCCACCATTGCAAAGTGTTTGCTCATAGGGGACTGATTCCTTGTGAGGGCTTACCTGTGTGTTTGCTGTCAGTGCCTTTTGGAGTATTTTTAATTTTATGCGACTAGTATTGATTGCTGTGTAGTACAAACCATCCAAGAAATTTGCTTGAGTGTTGGTGACTAAAAGTCTAGTGTTTAATTAACCCTGACATTTGTCTTTACATTGCACCTGTACAATTTATGCTTTTTAATTAATTTCAAATCAATTTCTTTTGTATAGCGGCAAACTAAAACAACTGTTGCCTCAAGGCACTTTAAACTTTTAATAATGTAGGAGCGCATACAAATCAGAACGCTATGACCAGTTACTTATATTGAAGGACATTTTTCTGCCTTTTAATCATAGCTAATTAGCATAACCAGAGAAAACAGAATACATTTGATATTTTATCTAAATTTAAATATTTTCTTTCTTTCATTATGGCAGCTTTGACCAGCTTTGAGTTTGCCCTTCCTTGCTTTCTCACATGAAATACATTTTAATGATGATTCGAATTCAGCAGCATAATGCTAAAAGCCAATTTTCTTCACTTAGAGAGGAACGTGTTCCAGCAGCACTACACCTAGGACTACAAAAAAGAAAATAACTGCAAATGTAATATTTCAGTATTTCTGAAAACAGCTATTAAAGGTCAAATATTTTAAAAGAAAGTGTGATGTAAAAATAACCCCAGAAAATAATTCTGCCTCTTCGGATTTGCTGTACACAACAGTCCTACTGAGTCCGAGCTAACAATAATTGTTTTCAGCAAGTTTAATCAGCTGTTAGGCAGCGGCAAACAGGGGCTAAAGGAATGTAGATGTGTGGGGATGGAGTATGAAGAGATGGCGTATGAAACAAAGACAGAAAAGCAACACAGAGAGAAAGAGAGAGAGAGAGCTCATTACTGCTGGAGGAAATCAAATGAGTAATGTCCGACTCTTAATATGTGTCATTGTGTTTGTGTGAGACAGGCAGAAAAAAACAAGGCAAGTGAGAATAAATGTGTCATCTAAATATTAAAGGATTGAAGAGACTGGATATAGTGATGAATGTTCACTCCTATACTGTTCTGCTAGGGGGTGCCAAATACAAATATGTATTTTTCTTCTAAGGGCATCATTCCTGAACCAACTCGTGAACTGTTCTGATCATCTTAACTCCAAAAAGACATTAGAAAAGATGGTTCAATCACCTCTGTTAGCCTTTTTATTCTAAATAGGAATGTGTTATCTTAGGGATGGGGCAGTGGATGCTTAAATATGCAAGAAAAATAATAATTAATGCAAAGGAAATATAGCCTTGGATATTCTATTTATTTTAATATGAATAAAAATGACAGTTTTTAAGCATTACAGCTCCTGAAAGACAACCGGAAACCGGAACCATGACACAAAACCATGAACGGTTGTTTCTGGATTGCATCTCAGTTTTAGAACTGTGACTATCGTAGTTGTGTTACTATCACCTCTGAAGACTCAAGTTAATGAGATGTAGCATAAAAACGAACCATTACTATAACTTTCCCTGAGTTAAAGTAATGCTCAGGGTAAGTCTTAGCCTAAATTTAAGTCTTCAACATAAATTTTAAAGAATTACCCAAAAGCCAAATGAGCACCCACACATTGGATGAATAGATTTGCATTCCCAAAACATGCGTAACACAACTGCAAACACACAAACACAAAAAGGCCAGTAAGATGTTAATTGTCTGTTAATTTATGCCACAAAACTGCAAGATGCATGTCCCATTTCCTGGACCTAATTTACAACTTAATGCCAGAACAATGGCCACTCTGTAAAATGAGTTATTATCATGGGGTAGCACCTGACAAGACATCCTTTGTTCGCAAGAGAACGTCAGGCTCTTATGCCAGATACAAAGCATACTGCAAAGCTGCAACTCCACTGGCTGACCCTGTCACACCACAGCTGTGTTGAGACTCTGCCAAACTCACATTCTTTCAGCTCATACTGACCATCAGCATGACATGAACCCTTTTCCACTGGCCATGCCATGGCAAGTTTGCTTTTCATGCGTCTGTTTCTGTCAGTATCCTGTGAAACCCTTTTATTATCTAGTGTGGGTAATTTTATCATGTGGATATTCAATCTGTTGGTCTATGTGACAACAACTATGGGTTCTTAAGTATGCAACATTAGAGCCCACTGTACCAATCTCCCCTTGGCAATTTTTATTGAATCAGATCTAATTATACACCACTGATTAAAGTAAGTAGGATGCTAAAATATTCATAGTTTACTAAGTGAAGTCATGCTTTCAAATAAATTGTTGCTGGGAATTTATAAACAAATGCATCATGACTCCTCCTGTACACCTCATCAAATGCAACAAAACACAAACAACAAATTTACTTAATAAGTTAAACTAATGCTCTTTTCCCTGTTGTGCAATTGATCCGTTTCTGTTATTAAGACAATATTGTACAGTTGAGTTGCACTAGTTATTAAAGTGATAATGAGTTAGGGGGTAAAAAGTAGCAGAACTAATGGGGTATCTTATTCAACCCACAAAAGATAACAAAACAGACTCAGTAATACTTAAATGCATCACTTTTCTTACAACCTCTGATTTTGTAAGTGTGTTACTAGCTTGTTTGACATGTTGAGGATACAATATACAGCTGAACTGCTATAGTCATCACTGAAAATGCGTGTATCCGTAGGTTTTGTCCCTGAAACCAAAAAGTAAATGAAAAGAGAAAGAAAGACAGACAAAACACTCAGCCTGCTAAAATGTCAGCATTCATGAAATGTAAAGACTGGGGCTTAAATAAATATTTTAAGTACAAGTATAAAATCTATGTATTTAACTAGCAATCCTCTTTGGTGGACTCCTAGGTTTTATTTAGGGATGTATATTCAAAATCATGCCATGACGGATCTGTGCTTTAAATGGATTGTTTTCTAAAGAACATCTCAGGAAATTCTCCACAGTACACACAACATGCTGCAACAAACCACACCTGACTGTTCATTTAAAGTATCACAGCATGCTGCAAGTTTTTTTTCATTTCTGTGAATGGAAACAATTTAGGAAAACTGCTCAACACAATCAAAAAATTATAATCCAATTTTCTACCATTAGTAGACAGTCATGCTAATGATTGCTTTTGTCAAAACTACAGGAACAGAAATTCTTTTTGGTTTAAAGGTACTTTGCAGAAGATGTACATCTGTCTGAAACATAAAGCCAATACAAAAGCACTTTAAAAGCTGCTTGCAAAAAGACATGTTTGTTTTTTGTTTAAAAAATGCTCTCTAGCCTTCTGAAACCCTTTCTGAGTCAGATTATGGGATGAAATGCCAGTTTTATTTTCTTATTTATAAGAAATGTCAATTTTGTAAAATATGGCCCCCATTAGAGTGAAAAAGGATACTAAAGCAGGGTATACTTGTGATGCTTGAGATGGATGGAAATCACTAGCCCATGAATGTGCAGTCCCTTGGTTTCCCAGGCATAGTTGCTTGTCAGGTTATGGTTTAAAGCACCTAGATGGCGATAGCCAAAACGCTCAGCTTGAGGCTTCACATCGCGTCTTCTTTGACCAATAGGTGACGTCAGATAGGCGATGTCCATCTTTTATATATATTCTATGGGTTGTGGCATAGTTATGTGTTCATCGCTACAATGCATGGAAGTCTTTTATCTACTGTTTCCACACTGTCCTCAGGACAGATGAGCTAATGTAGAAAAACCTGTTTGGGTCTGATTTACAAGAAAAAAAAAACTGAAATCAATAACTAAAAGAAGTGATAAAGAATTTGGATCTTGATCCAGAAGTGTTAATAGCTTTGTTTTCACACCCCAAAATGAAACATGGCAATCTGAAAATGGATTTAAAAAATGCTCGATTTGTTTTACATCAAACCTTATTCCTATGCATCTTCTGCTTCACACACACCCATCTCTTCCCGTCTTATGCAATGGTCAGCTTCTCCTGTAACCAGTGATCAATACTAATCCCTCACTCTGTCCTAAAAGTTTCCACAAAACTGCAATATGTCTGACTTCCTCTTCTCCTCTTTCTCACCACCACCTTCCATTTTGTATTTGTCCTATAATTCATCTTTATCTTTTCCTCCATCGGACGACTACTATTTTACGATCTTAAATCTGATAGCACAGACGTACTTGGCCACTGAGTCATCGCTCTCAAGTTAAAGAACGTGGCTTTCCCTTTTCACTCCACCTTCTCCTTTCGGATTTATGAGTCATTACACATTGTTTCTGTATTGGATAGCATCGCATTTGTCCAATCACTGGAAAAAATAAGCGCACTTAAAGAGCACTTAACAATAATTCTTCTCTGACAGCTGAATAAAAGGTAGCGGCGAAGAGGTCTATCGTCAAAAAGAATCACTCTTTTTTTCTTGCTTTCATCTCCCAGCTCGACCCCCACCCCCACCCCACTGAACCATTTTCCTTGCATTTCTTTCTGGCTTCTTATAATCCCTCTATTTTTACTGTTTTACTCTGAAGACACTCTACAGGGAAGGGTTTTATATTAAATTCCCTTTTAAGAAAAGGTAAATTCTATTCAGTCATGCCACCAGAAGTTTAAAATGAGTTATTTCTTTCAAATGGTTTCCTGCAGAGTTCCTATTCAACAGTGTGACTCTTAAAAATCTATACCTTCTCTCTCCTATCATTCTTTCATACTTTTCTCACCTCCAGTTTCACCTCTTGCTGCTTTCAATTTCACTTCTGTGTCACAAGTTTCTTTGGGTCTTGATTATTTGTTACAACACTGTTTCGATTCACACTCTTCTATCACCCTGTCACACATGCTTTTTTTTGTGCCAACACACAGTCAAAAACTCAAATCATGTCTGGCAATCTGCCTCAGATAAAAGTCAAAATTTTTCCCTGCATCTGAAAACCCTTTTTTTTTTTAGTCTTCCATCAATCAAAACTCCTGCTGCCATGCAGAGATCCTCTAACACTGCCTCCGTGGTTTTAATCTTTGCGCCATGCTGCATTGCTCTGTAATTTGCATTTAGGTGAGTGCTCCTCGACCTAGATGCACCTTCCAACAACACTGAGCACTGCTCTTCCTTTCAAAGTGACCTGTTGTTCACAGCTTTCATCTGTCAAGGACCGGTTCTGCTATATTGGCAGAGACTATACTTCACTGTGTGAACTCCCATTTGGTGATATTAGGTGACTGTTAAGCATTCGGTACATCGACATCTCTAGCAAACATCCCTAAAGTCCAAGAGGATTTGCTGCTCAGCTGACTCTTTTTAAAAAATTACTTATTAATTAAATTTGCCTTTTTAAGGTGAAAGGTTATGGGACAACTTTACAGTGAACCTACTGCGCCTTTTCTTATTTTCTGTCCTTTAAGCACAGTTAAGCCAGAATTTCATCCTTGAGGCAGCTCTAAATGCTCAGTTTCAAACATTTTTTCTACCCTTGTAGCTGTATGATGTGAAATTGAGGTGATACGGTTAACATGATCATCTCAGGCACAGGAGCACAAAGGACCCACCCCCTGCTGTTAAAATAGTCTGTTTGCGAGCAACAGCCAATCAGAAAAAAGCTGGTTTAAAGGGAAGTTGGTTTTAATGAGAAATGTTTCAGACAGTGGATAAACTAAGGAGCTCAATATAAGATAAAGAAGGATTACTTTGCTCGGTGTCTCATGCAAAGCTAGAGTCCAAGAAAAAAAAAGAGGGGGAGCAAGAGCACTTAATGCTTACATGTAACAGCACGGTGAACTATCTGAATCTGTTCTTTGTTGTGCCATACACATTTACTTTCCCAAGAGGAGCATCATAGACTCTCTGTAGGCACCTCCTGTTTATCTTTTTGTTTTATTATTCGCATTATTATTATCTGTGTGGGCATTATGCCGGAGTTGACAAGAGGTGAATGTGAATGTGATTAGCTGCAACAGCCGAGGTAAGACAAGGCAAGCTTATTTGTTTAGCACTATTGAGACGCAAAGCAATTCAGAGTGCATAGAAAAGAAAAGAAACTGCATTACAAACCTCATTCCGATCTCATCAAGCCTCCCCAGAATTCAAGCAAATTGAATTTTGACGACTCTAACCCCACTTAACAAGAACAGATGGCATAAAAAGTGGATTAAAAAAATTATTATCAAGATAAATTAAAACATGTGAAATTAGGGAAAATCACTATTAGAATTGCAAAAACAATTTAAAATAGAAAATAGCTTTTTATGGAAACAAATCAATTTAAAAAGACAAGAAAATGGTTTAATAAAAGGTTAAACATTGAGATAAAGAGGAAGCTGCTGAAGTCATTTAATTGTTAGGCCGTTTAAAAAAGTAACATTTTAAGTCTTGATTTAAATGAAGTGCCAGTTTTCCCTGACATCAGGTCTTCAGGACGTTTGGGGGCACAGAAACTAAAAGCTGCTTCACTTTGTGCAAAAGCTGCTGCTTCACAGTGCAAGCCTGTTCCTGATGATCTGAGGGTTTTTAGTGTTTTGTGAGATCGCACCTAACTAGCTTACAATGTATAATAGCAGCTTTTACTTTAAGGTCAAGAACCACATCTTTGCCCACCTATGCAACTTTACACTCAAGCAGTCCCATTCAAACCTCGCTGAGATAGTTAACATTTGCTGAACGTGTTGTTTGTAGAAGACTGTTTACTTGTATTATTACCTGTAAAACACACCGTTTCAAAATACATGGTGTGGCTATACACCCACAAAATATACAAAATGCAATCCAACAACAGGTTCACCCTGTTGTTGCATAGCCTTTTATTGTGTCTACACTGACACTTATAATAATCAGTACTGCACTCTGAGAAATACCTTAATAATATTTTATGCTTTAGTACTGAGGTCACCATAGTGCACACTACAAAAAGTGTAGTGTAATCTTTTGTCTCTTTGTGTATGTAAATACGGAGACATTAGAAACACCTCTAAATGTAATGCACCGTTTTTCTCTCTCCTCCCTCATCTCTCTGGTACCTCTGTGTCTCTGGGCTTTTCCTCCACTCCCCTGCCTTCCTTTTCTTTCCATTAGTCTTGAGTCTTCAGAGAGGCGAGAGGAATAATAAAGGGAAGACGAGGAGGATAGTCCTCCGTCCCGAGGCCCGGTGCCAGCTGCTACTGCTGCAGAGACTATCCATCCAAACACAGGCAGGCAGGGATGACACTGCTTTGGAATTCAGCCCTTGATACAAACTCTGTCGGCAAGGCTGCCTCAGAAGACCCCTGGGCTGCCTGTGTGCTATATGAAGCTCTGTCCTGGTAGTGATAACATAAGTCACCCAAGCCTACACTCTGTGAATAATGTTACCATTACAAGCATAGCCATCTCTTATCTGGTATGTCCACAGATGGTAAGCAGTCTTCTTATCTTCCCTCTGTTTAATGACACATTACTATATGGACTGTAGACTACAATTACGACGACAATATAAGATGAAACATAACAGATACTTAAAAAGTGATAATGGTGTAAGAGAGGCCGAGATTTCAACTTCAGAGGCAATAATTTAAAGATACATTCAACCACATAAAACTTCAGCACACTAAACTTCTCCTGCAGCATACTTCATAATGTTAGCGCCTCAGAGTCAGTTAAACCAAGACATGAATCTAGGCCACCTGTAAAGCACAACACATTGGAGATTAAAACATGTGGACACCCAATACAGTGTTACCCTTCAGTGTAAGTATATGCAGATTAAAGGGACACTACACCAATGCACTTATAGTGTCTGGCAGGCAGGTCTATAGCACTCTTTTCTGGGTCCACAGAGTTTAATATGTTCACTCCATTGAGCTACCTGATCGTGCAAAGCGAAATAAACTGTTTCTCACTTAAATAGCCCATCCACTGAGCAACAGGGAAGACTAACAATGTCCAATCAATGCTATGGGTGGGACAACAGCACTGTCAAGCTGAGTAACAGTACAGGAATATTTTAAACAGACAGCGCTGGCTTGATTTTAGCAAGTGGTGGCCAAAGAAAGCTGGAGGATGCGATAGAAGCACGGGTGGCTTTGAGATGTTCAGGTGAAAAGACGGTGGCCTGCACCATCCTTCAAGAATGCAACTGGATGAAAATATATATATATATATATATATATATATATATATATATATATATATATATATACTTAAAAAA
>VVHJ01003559.1:16397-26451 GCA_015107715.1 Tylochromis polylepis | reverse complement strand
CGCATTGATTATTGTAACTCTCTTCTTTCTGGGTTACCGAAGAAATGTTTTAGAGGTTTACAGATGGTACAAAATGCAGCTGCTCACATTTTAAGCAAAACTGGGAAATCTGAGCACATTACCCCAGTACTGAAATCTCTTCACTGGTTGCCTTGTCAGGTTCGAGTAGATTTTAAGGTCCTGTTGTTCACCTACAAGGCTCTAAATGGTTTGGCGCCTTCATATCTCTCTGACCTTTTGCACCTCTATGTTCCATCCCGTGCTCTCCGATCTCAGGATACTGGCCTTCTAATAGTTCCTAAAGCCAGAAAAAAGACTATTGAGGAGCGTGCTTTTTCTTTTTGTGCCCCATTTTTGTGGAACAACCTCCCTCAAGATATTAGGCAGGCATGCTCTGTGGAGGTTTTTAAAGCTAAGTTAAAGACCCACTTGTTCATCCTATCCTATGCGTCTTAATTCTATGTCTATTAGTTTTTAAATTGTTATCAGTTTTTAAATTGTATTGGGGTTTTTTCTGTATTGCTTTTATTTATTTATTTATTTATCTTTTTTATCTTCAAATAGCTGTTCAGCACTTTGTTTGAAAGCGCTTTATAAATAAAGTTATTATTATTATCATTAAAAAGAACATTTGATGGCTGTGGCTTAACTATTCAGCTGTACAATGTGTAGTTTCGGAAAGGCTGGATGACAAGCAGCAGGTTCAACGACTGATCCCATCCATTATGTAGCAAATGCATTTTTTGCAGTTAACATATGCTGGAAGCAAATATTTTAAGAGACTATAAGATCAGAATTTAATGCCCCACAGATCCACCCAGTCTCAATATATTCTAGTCAGGATTAGGCCCATATTATTAAACAAAACGCCAGAAGCAACAGCTGGGAATTTAAAAGTTCTTTATGTTAACATTAATTTGTGCCAGACTCTGTGTCATCATGTATAATGGTACAAAGTCTCGTGCAATGCCTAAATTGGATTAAGGCTAAAATAGGACTGGATGTGGTATTAAAAAGAAAAAAAATCTTGTCGCGTACATCCATCGCTGGTCGAGAGGGTTTATGCACCTGCCTGACTTCATTTACAGGTGTCGAGTGATTCTCTCACTGGACGGTCACAGGGACTGACCAAGTGACCTTAACCTTCCACACCCCAGTGCCACATACACACCCGCACACACACACGTGCCTATCCTCATGGGCTTGCTCAGACTGGCACACAAAGACCAGCATTATTCTTCTATATCCCTTAAACCAAACTGATGGGACTAAAGGAAGCAAGGTGGTAAATTTCATAGTTTTTCATAACATTGTATCAGAATGTTTTTGCATCCCCCCCCCCACACACACACACACACACACACTTTTTTTTCAAAATCATGGAAGAGAAACACACAAGATTACATTTCATAGTCTGACAAAGTTTAACAAAGGCGTTACTATGCCGCTGCTCAAAGACGCACCAGTTTGCAAAAAAAAAAGAAAGAAGACAGAAATGTGTGTATTAGAGTCACATGTTCCACATTAACGCATCTGTGGCAAAGTTTGGATCCAGGCGTCCGCCTCAGTGGAGGTGAAAGGGTTTAAAACAATGCATCAATCTCTGTTATGTCTCACTGTCCTGGTCCTGAGTTAGTACAGACAGGCCAACAGGGAAGTATTGCTATAGAGAACTAGTCCACACTGTGTTTGTATTGCTTTCCTCAGCACAGTGACTGATGAAAGACCAGAAGCCACAGGGAGGAAAAGCACTGGATTCGTGGATACTGTTCCCCTAAACATCAACACACTAGTTAGACAAATGAAGCTTCAGCTGCCCTTTCCACTGCTTTGCTCTGCGCTGGTCTCCAGAGGCTGTAGTTCACTAAATGTAGAGGTAAATCACAAAGTCCATCCATTTAACAGAATTTATCACCCAAATGTCTAAACCTGCATTATCTGCGTCTGCGTGCTTAGGTTGTCCCGACATATGTATCACTGACTGATAGTGTATTTATATTTCCTTGATGTAAAATAATTTGAGGCCAAAACAAGATTTGAATATTATTCTTGGGTTACATGTCTATTTTAAGCTTTGTTGTTATTCTCTTGAATGATCTTCTACATTGTATAAATAGAAAAAGAAAAAAAAAAGTTGACTCATCAAACAAAGGTCAAGTGTAAAGTTCTCCATAACCTACTGATCCCCATGCCTGTCTCTACAGAATCTGTGCCACAAGCTTTTATGGAACTCCCTCTAGAGGCAATACAGTGAGATGCTACTGCTTTTTGTGGGATTTTTCTACCTCCCTGCTGAACTATCCCTCCCTGTCGCTAAAAAAGTAAAAAAAAATTAAGTTGCATTAATCAAGAAAGTTATTAGACCATTTTGCACCACTTGCCTCATTTAACCAATCTCACAACGCTTGAAATGCATGAAATAACAGTTTGTGGCAGATACATACTCAGCAGACTTCAGTATGACTGGAGTGGCTTTAAAATGTCGCATCAGGCGGGAGAAAGACAGTTAAAGGACAAGAGATATACTGGGGAAATGAATAAATAAATAAAAGCATGCTGATTAACATCATTAACATCTGCTGCCATAGTAGAGTCACTCTGTGTTTCAGCACTGAATTTGTCCAAAGAGTCCAAAGAGCCAAAGCGCAACATCTTCAAAAACATCGGCATTAATGTGTTATTCTATTATTTAGGATGGGAAATATCTCCTTTATGAGACGTAGAAATTACCCATTCATCCATCTATCATTTTATTCTGCTTATCCAACAGAAATTAATTTGCACTAAAGATTTAGCAAAACTCGAGTATACATCTGATTACATCTTTTAAAAATTCAGTGATGATCATCCAGAGCTTCACAGCAAAACCAAACAGGAATCACGGAGAAACAACAGCTCACATTACTAAACCCTCGCTGAAAAAACAAGGTTTTCTCTCTCTCTCTCTCTCTCTCTCTCTCTCTCTCTCTCTGAACTCCAAAGTTTATTTAGAGGGCATGCCCCAAGCTTCGGAGAGAAAGAGAGATCGACAGGGAGAGAGAGAGAGAGAGAGAGAGACAGAGCTGAAGTCATCAGCGGGCCGGCGAGAGGGAAGTGAATGGGTCCTGCACGCAAAGCAGAAAAGCGCTGAAACTGCGGAGATTTACTTTGGTTCAGTTGTTGCTCAGCGAGAAGGAGGAGGTGTGCGTTTGATAGCTAGAGCAACGCGAGCTGTTTAATGTAAAAACTTGAGTTGTCTTTGCTGTTGTTGGTCCCGTAGTGGCTTTTACGTCAGCTGATGGTCAGATGAAGCCGAGACCCTCGGCATATTAGCGCTGTCTGTACACCGGGACGCACGGCGCATCTCTTCTGAGAAAGACTTGGAGAGGGAGGGAAAGGTTCATTTGGAGTTCTACAAATGGATTTAATCCCTCAAACTTCTCGAGAGTCACGATAATGCTTCATTAATCATTCTATTTTTCTTTTCGACCTTTACTGATGTTTGATTCTGCTTTTCTCCTGCTCGAAACGGATGAAAATCCATCTATTGGTGTGGTTGTTTGGTTTTTGTTTGGGGGGGGGGGTTTGTTGGGGGGATGTTCTTTATTACTACAAGGATAACGGATCCCTAACTCAGTCTGGCTTTCTTGGCACATATGTGGACCTTATCCAGGATGTTACAGTCTAAGCGGCCCAGGCATCATTGGGCCACTGTACATTACCATCACCACATATCACCACATTGCTGGGGGTCCCGCTGTGTCTAGGAATTACCTGCACTCCCGCCTCTGTCTTCGTCTGGGGACAGAAAACGGAATCTTATTAATACGTGTTTTGGCGAACATTGACATTGGCTTTACGAGTCTCACCTCTGGGCTACTATGCAATTACAACTCTCCTTTGTTTTGATCATCTTGCACTGCATGGATTACATTGGTTGTCAGCAGCACAGCAGCTCCAGGCACCGGCAACATAAACGTGAGTAAAGTCCTGCTTGCTGTTCCCCACCACAAAGTCCTATTATCAGCGGGCTTTTATATTATTTCTTCTTTTTTTAATTGATATTCACTTAATTTCAGCTTATGCTCAACAATATTTATTGAACGATTTCACTCGAAGTTACCAAGATCTGCATCGTACATTCTGTTGCCATCAAAACGGATCTTCCAATATTTAGTCTCTGGTCAGATTTCTAAATCGGTGACGTTAATTTTGTGTCGTGTAATAAAATGGTAGATATGAAAGTTATCAAACAATCCTCCTGATGCGTATTTCCAGTGATCACCTAATCAAAACATCATCAAATAAAAGTTCAGGTGACATTTCATTTTTCTGTATTTGCAACAGGATTAAAAGCAAGAATTAAAAAATAAATAAACAGATTAAAACAAAATACTTTAAAACAACAACAACATATTACCAGCATCCACACTCCCAACTCTAACTTCTGCAGTGGGGTTTAATGTTATGTATGTTTGCTTAATTTGGAAATGTTCTTTCCATTTAAAAAATGTTAAATCTATTTATTTCGCCCATGCGTGGACTGGGTGAGCGGCACAACCTCTCTATTAAAACCCCGTTTCCTTAATTGGATTCATTCACCTGAAGCCTGTAGCAGCCTGTCTGTGCGCTCGGTCTCATGGTTCCCGTCGCTCTCTAGCGGTCAGCGGAGCAGACTTCAGGCGTGGAGTTTGGTGTTTGTTTGGTTTCAGGGTTGGTGAATAATGAAGCTTTAGCTCATTTACTTAGTGGAGATTTACCTGAATTTGCTGCCTTATAGTACAAAATATTTTTTTTTTAAAAACATTTTTGGAGATTTTTTTCTAATATGTGCATGGGATTCTGGTGAGTATGAATCCAAAATTTAACTCTTGTAATTTTGCAAAATGTTAGTCAATGCAAAACTGACTCCAGCAAACAGCAGAGAAGTTCCACATTGAGTATGAAGGTATTTCAGCTCTCATATATCTCTCTGGGGTCCAACAATATGTCTCCTCTCTTGGGCAATGAGCAGCTTTTTTCCATGACACTATGAAATAATTATCAATAAAGTATTTTTTTTCTGTTCTTCCTACGCACACTTTATTATTGAGGGCCTCCAGATGTGCTCTGTGACTAACTCTGTTTGAGATGAGCGGTGATAACTGGAATATTCCATGTATCACTTGCCAGTATGGTCAAAACTGTCTGTGATCTATAACAATGGACCTTCAGAGTGATGTTTTTATCCCTGCCACCTGGGGCTGAAAGATCTCACTACACCTGTTTCTCTTTACGTTAGATTACAGAGCTCAGACCTGCACATAGGACCAGATAGATGTCAAATCTGTCGGACATGTAATGAATAGATTATTTTCACTTAAACATGTGTTTGTACATACAGATGTAGACATCAGTGTTTGCTTTATACCCCCCACATATTTTCACTTTCAGTGTTTATTTCCCTCTAAACAATATTAAAGAGCCTCTCAGCAGAGTGTGAAAGGGATGAAAGGAGAAAGTCAACAACTTCTGTGCAGGACGATACACTAAAATATGTTCTTTTACTCAAAAAGATTAAAAATTTTGTAACCCCAGCATATATTGATATACTAACCCAGTGTTAATTGTTTTTTGTGTTAAGGAGTAGTTTAATCTTCTTCCTTCCAGACTGACTCAGTAACCATTAATTGATGGGCCCTTCTATGAATCCCAACTTCCTCTAAGAAAGCAGATATTAGGGAGGATGGAGGGATTAGTTGGTGAAAGGGTGAATGAGTACAGACATTAGAGGGAAAGAAGGGGGTAAGAGTGAGTGGGGGTGGGTCAATGACCATTCAGTTAGCAGGTCCAAATCATCACACAGAGACAGAACCCAAACTGTGAGCTTCCTGTCTCTGATGATGCACCCAGAAACGAAGGGGGGCGGGTTAATAGTGGGAATTACATTAATAGTTATAGTTAGTAAAGACATTTCAGCTTCATGAAGGATGCTTTGATTTATGGCTAACAACAGAGTATGTGCATGGTAAAGCCAGGGTGAATTGAGAGAAGATGTAAGCATGTAACACACTGGATGAAATGAAATGTTTTTTCATGAAAAAAGAAAAACAAATGTGTGTGTGTGCAAATGTGTTTATTATATGTGTAACTCTTGCTGTTATGCAAGGGGAAGGCCAAATTCCTGTGTTTTAAGGCTTCAGTGAATCAGGGCAACTTGGCAGGAACACATGTGGGCAAGTGGACAGCAGTTATAAAGATAGTCAGGATATTTCAAACAAAGTATCCATGATCTATGGTAAACTGACAGCTAAACCCTGAGTTGAAAATGCTGGCCAGTGAAAGCCAATGGCATGCAATGCCAAGACTGGGGAGGAAAACCAATTCCTGAGGTTCTTGCAGGGGTTGCTTTTAATTTACCTGACATATGTGATTATGGAAACACTTCTCAAAAAGGAGCAGCAGGGCAGCATAGGTGAACAAGTATATAAAACATGGGAAATCTCTCAAAGCCTCCTATTGCCTATATACTCCCACAGGAGTCACTCCTTCTATAGGTTAATATGTTTCTGTCACATAGCTGTCCACGAGAGGGTTTTCTCAAACCCTCCATTAACTTACGCATGCCATTATTTAAAGAATTGTGTTAACCAACGTCTTCATGGAGACAGTAACACTGAACTACTCAGGTGCTTGGGACCTGGTGTGCGTGTCAGGTGTTATTCAGTAAATCACCTCTTTGGTTCTCCTCTTTATTGCTCTTCATTGTGCTCCAATTTAAATCAGACGCCAAAGAGCACATATTATACAAGAATTTGTTATGTTTTTTTCAAAGAAGTTATTTTCCTACAATTTTTCACTATTAGTCTGTGTTATGACTCATTTATTTAAAATGCTATCACACTGATGCAAACATGTTGGAATTTGAGAGACATTGAACATGCCGGTGACAAAGTTGCAACATATAATTAAAATGATTAAAACCTACAACCTGTACTTTCATCCATGGAAGACAAAGTATGGTGAATCATCTCAAACTGGTGTATAGTTGGGGAGGACAACTCTACTCTTAAATATATATCAACATAAACTAAACACTTCAGTACTTATGCACATAAACAGAGTTGCAAACATGGAATAAATTGCTGTCATTGACACTGGGCTTTAAGTTAATGTGACATTAAGTGGTTTGTCTTCTGTAATGCAACACTTGTAAATACATTTAATTCATGGTGGAGCTAAATTTACCTTTGGCCTCACACTTGTGGATTTTAACCTTTTTTCCATTTTCATTTCATTCCCTGTTTTATTACTATCACTGCAAGAGTTTAAAATTATCATAGCAACTAAACACCATTTACACTATTTTTTAAGCCTGCGAGCTGGTACACTCTATTGCACAAATAAAATTCATGCGACATGACACAAAAACTTGAGAATGCAAAACTCTTAAGTCAGATTTTCAGTGCTGGTTGTAAGTTTCGCCTCAATTATAAAAAGATATAAAAAGTTCTGTAAGAAAAGCATTCTTCTTGTAGTTTTGAAATGCACTGGTATTCTCGCTCTTTTTGCCTTTTTAGACAGTACAATAAGGTGGAACATTGAAGGAATGAGTTATAGATGCACTCAGAACATTGAGCTGCGAGTGATGAAACAAAAGGTTGCTCTAAAATATCTGGAAAAATATGACATATTTATTCATAAATATTCTTTTTTTTTAAAACAATCCTAATATTTTTGTGTGTGAGATTTATATCTAATGTGAAACCTGTCCACCTGCTCCTCTCAACAGCGATCTCTGGTGTGAGCTCAGGGTGCCAGCAGGGTGGCTGTCTGACCTGCTCTGACTACAATGGCTGTCTCTCCTGCAAGCCGCGCTTCTTCATGCATTTGGAGAGGATTGGGATGAAGCAGATCGGGGTGTGCATGACTTCCTGTCCGCCAGGCTTTTATGGCACACGCTCTCCTGAAAGAAACACCTGTACAAGTGAGTCAAATAAACTGCAAAAAAATTTTTAAAAGAATATTTGTGGATATATTAACTGACTGCATGATTCCAATGAAATAAGAACATCCAAATTTAAATGAGGACAAGCTCCACAATAATCAGGCTAAATATGGTGTCTTAAAAAAGCACACAAAGTCAAGTTGCCTCTAAGACACCGTCAAATCATATGCACTGCCTAGTGAAATGTAGTATGGCATTAAGTATAAGCCTACATGTTCTCAAACAAGTGAAAAACATGAGACTGACCCTGTTAGCATGTTTCCTTTTGGTGACATTTCATGAATTCAAGAGTTGCTTTGTTTAAAATCATTTATCATGAGCCAGCCTGTAAAACATTAATCTCCCTGCAGTGTCCTATATTGTTTTCCCAGCCAGTCAGCCAGACACACACACGCACGCACACACACAGACACCCTGTATATTTAACGCGCAGGACACACACGATAACTTGTATGGTTTAAATAAACGCTGGCGGTGGGTCTGTGTTTCTCTGTCAGAGTGCAGGTCGGAGTGCGACTCCTGCTTCAACAAGAACTTCTGCACGCACTGCCGAGCAGGATTCTACCTTCACCTGGGCAAGTGCCAGGAGAACTGCCCTGAGGGCATGGTCCGCAGCGACGCACAGAGGGAGTGTATTCTCAGTGAGTACTCAGAGTTTACATTAATCAGGGATGGTGATTTTTTTTAAGTTTGCCTTTTATTTCACTTTATTTGGGTTGCAGAACTAGTTTATATAGAACTATATTAAACATATTACATGCCAGATTACATTTTGTCTGTGCAGAGTGTCCTGCAGACTGTGAGTCATGTGTGAGCAGTGACACGTGTGCACAGTGCCGGCCGGGCCTATACCAGCTCAGTGGGATGTGCCACCATGTCTGTCCAGAGGACTATGAGCCCAATGAAAAACTCATGGAGTGCACACCGCAAGGTCAGTCCAGTGTGAGTGTGGATATGTTAAAGAAAAATGTCTGGTAAATACCCATTTTGAAAAAGCGAGTAACCCCATTTCAAAATTTAGCAAAATATTTATCGTCCTTATTTGTCCCCTTCTCCCCATTTCCTCCTGTCAGTGCACTGTGAGGTGGGTGAATGGAGCGAGTGGAGCCCCTGCTCTAAATCTGGTAGAACCTGTGGCTTCAAGCGGGGCCAGGAGACCCGCACGAGGCAGGTCATGCAGTACCCATCGCCCTTTGGCAAACCCTGCCCTGATGTCTCTGACATCAGAGAGTGCATGGTCAAGAGGAGGCGATGTCCAGGTAAAGAAAAAAAAAACAAAACATAATTCAGAGAACATAATTCCTGAGAACATGCTGTGACAGAGTAGTACTGCTTATGTGCCCAACATAAATCCCACGTGATGCGGCATAAAATCACAAATAAAACCCAGAAGGAATTATCAAAGAAGATGGTTACTATATATTACACTGTCGTTGGTAATTGCTGCTGACCCATCACACTTACTGCCAACATTGTATTTGAGCTACATGGCACGGTTTCAATTCTCTATGAATTCCAGACCACACTGCTTAAGCTTGAACAACCAGAGCTAGCCGTTCTTCCGCTCAGGACTATGACTGTTTACTCAGAGGACTGTCATTGTGGCTAGAGTGAGGACAGTGGGGAGAACACATGTGTGATTTTGCAATGGCTATGCTGTGTGTTTTCCCATGAGAGCTCTTTGGATTTTAAACAGTAAAACCGCTCTCTGTGCTCCTAGTAAACAGGGGATAGCGTGATCATTTCTAATGAATAGAGTGCAAACTGCTTTCAGACAGGCTCGTCCCCTTTTATAAAACCCGAACCTGTAGTGCATTTGCAATCATATTGTGTTGTGCGTACTGAGCGTGTGTGGTTGCTGAGGTGGTTGGTGGCTACGGCTGGTTGTTTTTTCGCCTGGGCTCTGTAGTGTTAAATGACAGATTGCAGACAGGGTAGGAGGCTGAGATCCAGCCCCCTGGGGCCTCACACTTACAGAACAAACACTGTGTGTGTGTGTGTGTGTGTGTGTGTGTGTGTGTGTGTGTGTGTGTGTGTGTGTGTGTGTGTGTGTGTGTTTTAGATTAGGAACTCAACCCTTCTCACTGA
>VVHJ01003555.1:18814-29961 GCA_015107715.1 Tylochromis polylepis | reverse complement strand
ACTCAAATTTTGTTTTATCAGTCTTTGGCTGAGCTGTAAAACTCTAGAAAAAACCCCAGAACAAGCTTTGTTGGTACCCTTGGATCAGTATTTTGTCTTTCTGATTGTACTGGATTCCTGCCTCCCTGTCTGTCTTTGTAAGTATCTAGTCACAGTAATTTACCACATGTGCGTCACATATTACTTAAGTCGTTACCATGAAATCCATTTTTAGTCACAGACCCTTAGAGACACGCACACACGCATCCCCACATACAGACGGATGTTCCTGTTTTCACACACACACACACATTCATTCAATCTCTGGCCCCCCCCCCCCTGGGTTTTTATCTCTATCTCAGAGATCACTTTGGGAATTAGTTCAGACTTAAATAGGTCCTGCCTTTTGCCCGGGGGCGGCACACACATGGATACACACGGTCTTCCTCAGACCCAAACACAAAAACACCGCAGCTGACTGAGGAAAACAGAGGCACTCATTTACTGGTTTTTGTTGTTGTTGTTGTTTTTTTTCCATCCACCTTGATATTCTGTATCAGACAACCTGATTTGAAATGTCAAAAATGAAAAAGCCCCAAATATCGTAGTTTTAATTGGTGTTTGAGGTGGAAAGTTTGCAGGAGGAGATAATTACTGATGCTGCTGGAAATGTTTCCTAATAAATAAAACATTTTCTGGTTTTGTTCTTGTTAGTGTAAACACAGCATTGCATACAGTTAACAGAAGGCAAATACATAAACACACTTTACTTTTTAAAACCTGCTTTTATACATATTTCAATATATATCAATGGACAAAACATTGACATTCTTTTGAAATAACGTTTTAAAATACAGTAAACTGTGTTCAAAATATATTTTGTTTGTATTTGATCCCCAGCAAACAAACAAAAAAACTCCATTAATCTGTTACTAAAGTATTAAACAGTAATTACAAAACTGTGTGCCAACACCTCCTGCAGGTAGGGCGCAACTTTACATTTTATATCAAATGGATAAATAAATAATAGCATTTGTAATTAAGTTTTGATAATTAAGGTGCTGCTATTCATTTATTTTATCTGGAACATCTTGCATCTCGTCCCTGTTGTGGAACGTGCTGGTCTACGTCCCCAACATCTCCGTCCAAATGCAAATACAAATGCAAAAAACAAAATGTGAAGAGCATGCCAGAGCAACGGGTAGAGCTAACTGTAAATATCTAGAACTATATACTATAACTGTAAACGGCATAAAAGTGTTGGCAAACAAGAAAATTAAAAACAATAAGATGGTTGCACAGTCCTAATTTTTAAACCAAGGAGATAAAGGTTTGCACTTTTGATGTTACAAGACAAAATTTCAATTTAAACAAAAAAAAATCTTCACCTTGGAAGGAGTTTTTAAAAAGCACCCTTTTCTGTAAACAAAATTCCAAAGACGCATTTACCAAAATACTGGCGCACGTGTGGCCGGGACAAGTATCACGGCCTTGGGAAATTGCAGCTTTCCCTGGCTACTCGTAAAGGACATGAGCTAAAGCTTCTTTTGGCTGCTCTTTTATTCACAAGAGGTTGCCACAGCAGATGGAACTGTAAGTTTGATGTAGCACAGATTTATATTCCGGATACCCTTCTTGACACAACCCTCACAGGGATTTGTGTCTCCTCCTGTTCTCGAACTTCTGATCTTTCGTGTTAGGCGAATGTGTCAACCACTATACTCTCGAATCACTGCTTGCATGACCATGAGTAGAAATTGAAAAATGGATAATCAGAGTTTTTTGTATTTGTATTGTATTCATTTGTGTTTCAGTAAGTATTTAATAGTGGAAATGATGAATTTTAGGTTGCTTACACTTACACCATTGACCAGAGTGTGGCCACTACACTTACAAACAGGCCGGCAACCTCACCAAAATCTGGCAGATCGGTAAAATTAGCAAGCTGCTGGTAAGAGAGAGCTAATGTTTTTCAATATAGGATGTATGGATATACATTAGTGTGAATCCCAAAGCACAAGTACACTTAGCCTTAAGTAAGACCAATTTTTCATGCTCTGGCACCGTACGGTCAGCCTAAATGCACATTAGCCCGTTCCTAACTCTTAGCTGATGCTCTTGCTTTGTCTGTAAATGTAATTGGGGTCGATTCTCGTATCGTGTAGATTCCTTGTACATCTCACTTTCATAAGAGCCGGTGCATAGCTGCTGTTGTGTAGTGTTTGTTATACTTGTTATCAGAGCATTGTTGACGCCCACGCTGTCATTCTAAATAAAAGTGTAGGCGTGCATTATTCTAAAGAGTCCTTATAGGCGTGGTATTGTCTTTGTTTGTTGACTTTGATAAGTAGTATACAGCGTCGATGGACACTGTCGTGTCAGCGTAATCTGGCTTTCCTGTAAGACAGTCATTTTACATGTGTGTAGCTGTGCCTTCTATATTTTTAAGATGGCAAATAATATTTTTAATAAAGTTTTTAACCCATTCATTTTTAAGGACTGCAATAATAAAGGCAAGCATGCATTTTACATTTACATTACATTTTACAGCATATTTATGTATTTTTTTTGTTAATAGAGATTCAATCTCAACAAGCACAAAAAAATTAATACTTAGAAGGAAATACTTAGCCTTGTTTGTCGATCGCAGTTGTGCTTTGGGTTTTGAGTGGGCTACAGAAGATTTTCATGTTTCAAACTGGTCTGCAGCTTTTTCTTAACCCTTGATTAGCCGCTGTGGAAAGTGTGTATTTGGATGAGCGAGCATAGTGCTCTCCTGCCAGATGACTCATGATGAATTTAATAGCTGATAACAGACCGTCTGTGTGTTTGAGGAGGGAACATAAACATGCAGCAAGTGATATATGTGCATATAGTTTGTGTAGATGTGCATTTGTTGTCAGGACAGTAGTGGTGTGGTGAGTGCAGGAAAAGGTGATGATACACACGGGGGGAGCGTGAGAGCCTTGCAGTGTGAAGGTTAAAGAGTGAGGGAGAGATATGGAGCGGCGGTGGCTTTGCTCAGCACAGTTAATACACTTGTAATGCTGATTATCTCCAGCCTGTCGTGTCATGGATGGATGACAAAGGAAGGAGGTAGCTTTAGCAGTTGAGGGATTAAGGGACGGAGGATGGATGAACCAGCACGAGGAGTGGTAGATGGATGCTTTCAGCTGAAAGGTCCATTTTGTCTGTCATTTATCGACCGTTATTGTAAATCTAGTGTTGAGCGTTGCATTGATAAGCAAATGTTACCGCTTTTATTTTATTATTCACATCTTGGCCCGTGTACCTGCCAGAAAGCTAATTATCTGTCAAGTTTAATTTTCAGCGGACAAATTAACCAACGGCCAGTCTCCACAAATGTGTCATATTGACTCTGTCATGACAAATGGTCACGAATCGGCAAACGTCTCTCCTGACTGGGGAAGAAAAAGGGCTTTTAAAACAGCCTGAAAGAGGATATGAGTGATTTAAAAAAAATAAAAAAAAATTTCCCGGATATCATTGTGGAAATTGTCTTTGTAGTCATTTCCCAACATGTCTGGTAGATAAACATGTTCACAAGCCATCTGCATTTTCAGATGAAACCCTCACGGCATTTAAAAGGTCATGTTGTTTTATTGCTTCACGCCGGCAAGATTATCCAAAGACAAACAGTCGTCCCTGATAACTGATGTTTTTATAAACTGCAACAGCCTCACGTCTCTCTTTATCAGGAAGAGAAAAACAGTGAAATCATCATCTTCTCAATCCTGACAAGAGAGTTGCTCTGCTTTCCTTTCATCGCCTCTGTCTCATGTGACTGAGGTTTTCAAGTGTCCTTGTACAGCGGTAAGCTAGTCCAAAGACCAATTTCATAACCTTTTGTGCTGACAAACAAAATTAACTCAACACGTCTTGTCAGATTTGTGTCTGTGGATCAACACGTCTGAATGAGACACACACATTTGTACTCAAGGAGGATGAAAAACTGACTTAAGGTTTAGGACGGTATATAAAAAAAAAAGGGGCAGGGAGAGCGTAAAGGGCAGGAGGTTCCAGCAGGCAGCGGAGTAAGGGAACAACAACATATCTTCTACCTTCAACATTTCCTAAGATACTTAAAAACAACATGGTAAAATAAAATGAATATAAAAAGTCATTACAAAATACAAAACTATAATAACTCAGTTCCTAGAGTGCTGGACAGATTTTAGTGAAATAAAAGAATTTAGTCCTGGATGTGACTGTTTGCCAGCCTCCTTCATTTCTCAGTAGATTTCATTTCTCATCAGTCTGTGCAACAGAGCCGACCAATAACAAGAAACCTTATAGCTCTCTTCCTGTGCTTCACACATTACAATAACCTGTGAGTTGTGATGGATTGTGTGATCTTCTGGTTATTATTGAAAACGCTTTCGTTTGGTTCAATATGAGTTGGCTTAAATGAGAAAGTTGAAAAACTGCTCAGTGCTTTGGACGGTTAGCCTTAATATAAGGGTTTGAAGAAGCGGGCTAGAGGAACTCGGTAACACGTGGAGGTAAAGCAAAGCACAAAACAAGCAAGCAAACAAACACCAAAATGCAGCTTATTTGTTATTTTACTCCAAAATCCCCTCATCTGTCAGTGCTCTCCTCTTTCCTTACCCACCCCACCTCCCCACCCCTCATCCTGCTCTCCACTCCCCTGTCATGTTTGCAGGCAGAGGTGGTTGTTTTTGAAAACAGACACAGTGTCCTAATCAAAGCCAGGCTCTGCACATTGTGTCCCAGTTGAGCAGCTATTTTTATCTGCACTGCTCTAACACAGGGATGGAATGGGTCAGATAGGCCAGGCTGACGAATCTGTCAAGACCAACGGAGACTGTAAACAGTCAGCCGGCAGGACTGCCAGCACACACGAATGCACACCTACACACAGCTGCCCCCGTTTAAGTAATATATATGTTGCTGCGTGTGATTATATCTTGGCTGTATTGGTCGTTCTGCCTCTTAAATACCTGCATTTGTGACTTTCTTTCTCTCATGCACAAACACACCTCTACCTTGTCCCTTTGGTAACACACACACACGCGCGCGATGCTGACACACACACACATAGATGTAGTTAGAGACCCATGATTACTGATTCACCGTTGTGAGAGAAAGCCAATTGGCAGAGATCCAGTTTCTGGCTTGTTAGTTTGAGACTCAAGTAGTCTGGCTTGGACCCAATTAGTTTTTCTCCCTTCCTCCCTTTCTATGCACACACTTTCTTGTCATGACGATTGTTCTGTATACTGCAACAAAACTGGAAATCATCACAACACCGGTACGTTTTATACATTAAAATAAACATAAGCGATGTCGGTGCCTATAATAGTTCTTACTGCAGATTCCTGCTTTCAGAGCAGCAGGGAATAGCATCTATAAGCGCATTAAACGGCTCTAAACAGTATGCGCGGCACATGGTGTTTGGTTTACAGAGCAGCAGTCCTGTTAGTCTCATGTTAAAGGCATGCAACCACAATGTATACAGCTCAAATGCATCCATTCTGGCCTAACTTGTTGTTTCCTGTTACTCTCTGTTCTGAAATCTTGGTTTAAATTGCCACCATTGCTGTGGTTTACAACCTATGGGGCGCTGATAAACGGGGGAAAACTATAACATGAATTTAAATTGAATAGATGTGATTTCGTTTTTAGATATTCAGTCAGCTGATCTTTATTTAATTAAAATTCAACTTGGATCCCCAGAAAAAGGTGCTTTTACCACATAGCATGTGGAAAGTCATGATTTAAACTATAAGCTGCTGATAATAACCGGCTGTTGTGGTTTGTTTGTTTTATAGTATAAAAACAGAATTATCTAAGAACAAACCAACTGGGACGTTATTAATTTTAGATTATCTGAGGTATAAAGTGTAAGTATAACCTACCTTTCTAATATCAGAACCGGGAGTGGGTCTAATGCGCATGTGAAAAACTAAGTACACCCCATGACTCAGTAGCTTGTAGAACCACCTCTTTAAGTAATTGTTTTATGACCTTATCAGTCTCTTATATCATTGTGGAAGCATTTTTGGCCCACTCTTCTTTACAACAGTGTTGGTTAATTGAGGTTTCGGCCATTTGTTTGTTCCCAGTTCTCTTAAGCTCCTGCCTCAGCTTTTCAGTCAGGCTGAGATCTGGACTTTGACTGGGCAATTGTAACGCCTTGATTCTTTTCTTTTTCAACCACTCGTTAGTAGATTTGCTGCTTTGCTTTGCCCTGTTGCATGACCCAGTTTTAGCAAAGCTGTAGCTGGCAGACAGATGGCCTCTAAAGTACTTTGCTCTACTATTCTACTATTCATGGTCAACTCAGTGACTGCAAGGTGCCCAGCTCCTGTGGCTGAAAAATAAGCCCAAATCATCACCCCTCCACCACCGTGCTTGACAAGCTGGTATGAGGTGTTTGTGCTGATATGCTGTGTTTAGTTTTCTCCAAACGTGGTGCTGTGCATTATGGCCAAACATCTCTACTTTGGTCTTGTCTCTCCCAAGGACTTTGTTCCACAATTTCATTCTACATGTACAATGTCAATAAAAGGCTTTTTAAAAATTTATTTATTTATTTATTGCCTGTCCCGTTTGGTACTTTAGCAAACAGAATTGTTGTCTGAAGGCCAAGAAAGATGCCCAGCGGATTTATTTTTTCAAGTGGATCATTATGGGTTATGCCATATTGGTCTACTTGATTGATCTTTATTATTATTATTATTATTATTATTATTATTATTATTATTATTATTTATTTATTTATTTTAAGTTATTACAAATAAAAGGTTATTCTATTGCATGCTATTCAGAAGTCTTACGGTTTTTCAGATGCAACTCTGCAAACCTAACCCATGCTGCCATGGTCCCCTTAGAGAGAAGAGGCTTTTCTCCTGGAAAATTGGAAGCTGTGTTGAATTTTTTTTCTGCTTGCAAATAAGCATTCTCATTGCAGAATGAACCTCCTCCAAGGCAGCTCACTCTCTGGGCAGTGTTGATTTTGTATATATTAATTTTGTTTCCTTTGTTGTTTGTAGTGCAGCAAAAACAAGTGCAAAGTTTTTTTCAGACTTTTTGTCTGCCCTGTTGAAACCCGTTTTAATATAGTTGCCATAGGTTTGAATATAATTATTTTTCTCTTATTTTTTTAGTCATGTGGATACAGTACATGTACAGCATTCATTTCTCTGTTAGGTAAATTTTGAGTTATGCTTATTAATAAGTGAAAAAAGGTTTTCCAAAGGTATTTTGTTTGCCAAAATATACATTAGAGTTATATAGGGACATTGTACATGTATTCAAATTGTTATGTATTTAAACGGTTTTAAACTGGTACTCTAATGCACATTAAAAGTCAATCGAAATCATATATAATTCCCTATAATTACATGTTGTCACTACAAACAATGGCAGTAGCTCTGTATAGCATTATTATCACTTTGGCCTTGAAGGAGAGGTCATAGGTCAAATGTGATATTTTAAATCTTTATATAGTATTTTCTATATGTTGACAATACACAGCACACTTTTAAGAATCATAGTTTCTAAGTTACCTAAGGCTTTTTGTTTTTTTTTAATCAATTTTCGACCAGTAAATCATTAAGTTGACCTTGAAGACCTTGGTGGAATAAGTCCAATTTTAATGGATTGTGAACATAACCCCACTCCACACCCCTGCAAAGTTTTATCAGAATTCCAAACTTTTCAAGTTATCGTATTTACAGACAGAATCATGACACAGACACACTCACAAATGCTACCAAAACCATAACCTCTATGGCGGAGGTAATGATGGACCTTGAATTGTTTGAAAATGGCCTTGTAACTCTTCCTTGAGCAGCAACGTTTGCTACTCTAATCACTGCTGGTGTTTTTCCACCTTGGCATTGCGTTAACCCACACAGGCTTTACTTTTCAGTCAAGCTAGTTTTGGTACTAATGTGCATCAAGATAAGAAAGAAGATCAATAGAAACTTAATTTTAAGACAAGATAAGCCAACTTAAAATTTAAACACGTTTTCTGTTTTCTGTTTGGTGGATCTTTAATTCAAAAGCCTTAGAAGGAAAAGTAAGAACACGGGTCCAGTGATCTATAATGAGATGTAAAGTACTTTATAGCTGGATAACTCAGTTCATGACCGGAAATTTATCTCTGCCCTCTCACTGAAATGAGTGTGGAGCAAATGTTTGTTCAAATGCGCTTGGACATTTTCTCTTCTCTTCATCTTACTCCTTTTCCCCTTTGAAACATACTGCTGGAGCAGTCTGTCATCATTTTATCTCCAGATAGATTTATTGGTTAGCATTTAACAGCTAAAGCCTTTTATGTGTTTCTATATCTTTGAATCATATTTATGTACCTGTCCTTTTCAATGTATTCATCTCTTTCTGCCTGTTAATCTAATTCTCAGCCATTTCATTTGCTTTCTTCTTCATCTTTTTTTTAATGTCTTGCCAATACAAAACAGTAACACATGCATTTACAACCACAGATTTTCTTTGAACATCCATATGTGCATGACATAAACATACATGCTTGCACATCCATCTTCCAGCTCAGCGCAGACACAAATGCGGTCATATACCGCTTGCAGGGCCATATGATAGTAATTTGGCAGAATGAAGGAGCACGAGGGCTCAGCTGGAGTTTGGGTTTGAGTGGAAGAAGATCCAGTTTGTTGGCAGGAAACAGGATATCGCCTTTTGACTCTGTGACCGTGTCATAAGCGGATGGATGCGCCATAAACCTCTGATATTATGACATGTATCATTTAAACCTCATGATTCTTTTGAAATGTGAATCTCTTTAGTTTCACTCAACACTAACAGACATTTATTGATACGCACAGAGCAACTTTATTGTTTGCTGGAGGCCATTTTCTGTCCATCTGATGGCTGTACTTCTAATATGCACATTTGGCTTTGCTCTAGTTTGGTGTTCACCAACTTCAAAAAAAAAAAAAGTCTGCGTTTTTAACTGCTAGATGTTTCACTCTTTGTTGCCAGCGTGTTTCTAGCATTGTGTTCTGTTTGCTACTGTACACTGGCTTTAATTTTTGCTTCCCGAAGTGTTGCTGGACCAAACGGCACAGGTAGAATCACAATAACGTTCATCTGATACATACTTGCTTTGCTTTGTCTCGTATTCAGAACTATTGCAACTGACACAGCAGTTCTTTTGGCACAATCTCGACCCACTTCTGGCAAAATCAGTTCAGAGTTTACTTTGGGTAATGTAGAGGAACAAACACTGATGAGTCCGGAAACGGAGCGCTCATAGCTTAGCTATATATCATCACTTTTGCAGACTCTCAGCAGTCTGTGATCACTCTGATTAGCTGTCCTATTAACAATAGGTCCTGTTTTTGGGTGCAGTGTTGATTAACATTATGTTTTCTAGCAGCACTATATCAACATCCATGTTTCACGTATTTGTTGCTTATAGGAATAATGCAATATTGGAAAAAGAGAAAGGTCTGTATAAATGATGGAAGTGGCTTATGCTTGTTTTATAGTATCATTGTGTTTAGAAAGAAGTTATAAGCAGCAGCGTTCTAATAGCAAGCATAAACATAAAGTATACAAACATTATATAATACCAGCTAACATGGTTACACTGACAGATAAAACAAGAGCATGAAATCGTTAATTAATACTTAATACATGCTTTTTATAACCTCTAGTCTCAATTACTGCGGTGTGTTTCTTATTAGAATTAGCCAGGCCTCCATAGCTCGCCTACAGCTGGTGCAAAAAGCCGACGCACGATTTTTAACTGGCACAAGCAAACGAATGCACATCACTTCAATTCTGACTTCTTTTCACTGGCATGCAGTTTGTTTACAAATCCATTAAAAAATGTTTTTGCTTCTTTTGTTTTTATGGTTTTATGTATTACAAACAGAAACGATTCGCAGCTGCAGCTCCAAATCGGTGCATAGTTTTGCCATTGCACATTAGGCGGGCTCCTTCACCTGCTGTCTTTAAATCTTATTTAAAAACACTCTTTTGTTTCCTGACTTTCGACTTAGTGTAATTTGTTGACTATGAATTTTCTCTTTATGTACATTTATTATTACCTTCTACAGCTTGTATGCATCCCTTGAACTTTTACTCTCTGGGATGTTTGTCTCTTAGGTTTGGTTCTGTTGTTTGGTCAGGCCTGTTTTTCTTTAAATGCTTCATAAAGAAAGTGATATAACACTGGTATAATAATGGTAATGGGGGGCTGGCGCCTGTACCAGCTGTCGTAGGGTATTTCAAGCAATAATCTGAAACATGTCACAGGTTTTCTGGTCTGAGGCGTCCTAGTTACTGGCGCATTCTTCCTTTATTTTTGTGGTTTAATAGTGGGCGCCAAACCATCAAAAAGAAGAAAAAAATGTGTATTTTTGACAAAAATAAAATATTCACCTTAGCTATGTGACTTTTTTTAATGACCTAATGACTGTTCTGATATTTAAAATCATGCCTATATCTAGGATGTCGACATGCTTGGGCTGTCGTGTGTGCTGCAGGTTCTGTTGTCATATGAATATACTTACAGCTTACTAGTGCTTAATAGCATGCCATTATTATAATGTGTTACCTATTTTATTTGTTAATTTTTTTTTTCATTGGCATTTCCTTGTACTGTTCACACCAGGCCAGGGATGTGACTAAGTCAGTCCACTATTCAACATGTACCTAACAAATATTATAGAAAATAATGTGCAAATAATTATTAATTTGTAGCAGTGATCATGCAGCAGTAGCCAGGGTGTGCTCAAGCACCCCTACTTCCTTGTCAACATCATCATCATCATCTTGTTTTTGTTTTTTGTTTTTTTGGCTGATCTTTGCACTACATCGTGATGAAGCACGCTGCCTGTGCCATGGCCCTAGTTATAGCTACTGCTCTTCTTCCTGTGTTTCAGGTACGCAATCTGTGCTACATGGTGACACGGAGAGAGAAAATGAAACACACACTCTGTGACCTCCAGGAGAAGATCTTCCACCTTCAGATACAACTGCTGGAAGAGGACATGGCTGGAGGTAAGGGTGAGACAAAATGTGAGCATACGTCTCCACTCATCTAATTGCAGCCATCTAAACTTACCAATATAAAAAAACCTGTTACCTTTCACCCACTGGAGCTCTGCAGCCGGTGCCGCCAACACGTACTCTAT
>VVHJ01003549.1:0-12010 GCA_015107715.1 Tylochromis polylepis | reverse complement strand
GGCCGAGCCTACCCCCCCCCCCCCCCCCACGCCTCCAACCCCAAATCACACTTAGACGACTCTCTCCTTAAGAAGCCCCAACATGATACAGCAGCACAATTTGCATTTGTTTTGGCGGCAGTGGCGTGCTGTTCAATGAAGCTGAAGAATAAGAGAAAATAGAATATGAGTGAGTTAATGCCTTCGCAGCCACTTTGCTCTACAGCCAGATTGCTTACATCGTTGCTCCTACAGGATCAAAAACGAGCCACACATACTCAGTCATCAGCCTTCAGTTTATTTAAAACCTGGTGAAAGTGAAGCACCACATTTCATCGTGACAGAGGCACACAATCTTTTCACACAACAGTGGCTTTCACGCTGCAGCGGAGGGAGCGCCGCTGCAGGTCCTCCCAGTTCATGGCACAAAGGTTGATCACATATCCAGAGTGGGAGAAGAGACACTGCATATTCATTAGAGGGAGGAAAAAAAAAAAAGAAGAAAAGAAAAAAAGCATAGGGTCGCCTCAGAAAAATACACCAAAATGCATCACTGGTCAAACAGCGATGATCTGAGAGTGGTGCTCACTTTTTAAATAGTTTTGCCTTTGCAAATTAATGCAGATAGTAGCTGTACAAAGTATAACACTGACAGTGTTTTCATTGTGGTGCAGTAGTCATTACTGACATAATTACATAATTACATGATGCCAGGTCTCTCTTGGAAATGAGATTTTTACCTGGATAAATAAAGGACGAAAAAAAAATATTGAAATGTACTCAAAATTTGGGTGGGCTGGGCAAAACTGATGCATGCACTTCTTGGCTCTATAATATGATTGCTTCAGCTGCAACTGAAGTAACATTTGCATCACCTTGGTGGAAGGGCTGGTGTACCATACTTTTACCACACCTGTTTAAAACAAAACTGAAAATAAACCAAGTATTAATTTCTCCGCCTTATGCAGCAATTTAACCATACCCACACCAATAACAAGACTGGAAGATGGATGTGTGTTTGACTTCTGGGCAGCTGGGACTGCTCTGGTTTTAGCCTAGCTCAGCACAGAGACTGGAAGCAGGAACCCTGTAGGAAGTCATTTTTAAGGTGTTTAGAAAGGTAATGCTGTAATACTGACTGGAACTGCAGAACAGAAATGTCACTGCCATATATATTTCTTAAAGCTTAAACAACCGGCTGATGGGAAATATGCGTATTCCCTAACATCAACCACTGAGCAAATCTGAATTTCAGTCATTTTTAAGTTTCTGGAGTATTTTGGGTTACCGGGGACAGGTTTCTGGTTGGTCTGTAGGCCATGTGATTGGAGGTTTAGCGGACTAGCTTTGCACAATCACAAGTGGAAACATCTTTTTCGTAGCATATTTAAGAGTTACTGTAGGAAACTCTAACAAGCCAACCTCCCAGTTCCCATCTTTGCTGTGAGCGACGCTACAGACACACCTCCAGTCTTTATGCTAGGTCAGGCTAAAGATTTACTACTTCAAGCTTTATGATAAACAAGCCTAGATGCAAAACTTCTTTATGCTAAACTAAGGTAGAGAGGTGCAGTCACCCTTAATGCTGAGCCAGGCTAAAAGAAATTTCCACTCCATGTTAGGCTAGGGTAAAGGCATACTTTCAATCTTAGTGCTAAGCTAGGCAAAATACCCCCAAAAAAGGAAACACAGTTTCCCAAATTGTATATTACCATTTAAACATCCACCAATAATGAGTATAAATAACATTTTCATTGCACAGGGAAATATAAATAAACCATTTTTGCATATATAGCTCTATATATTTTGCAATAATTAACATGGCTGATATAAAGTATATGGCATATAAACTGGTCAAATATAGGTATGAGACTGATGACGACCAGGTTAATGTGTTATTACTTTGGTTGAAGGGCATTTAAAAAAAGCACACAAAAAAAAAGCAAAGCACTTCACCACAATCTAAACCACTTGGACACAACATTCAAACAGGAGCATAAGGCACAAATGTTGACTAGTAGCATGTGCTTCAACGAAAAGTTCAAGTTTGTTTCAAACATAAAAATGCTCTTCAAGCACTTCTCCCACACTGCAGCCTTGGCTTTATATATTACAAAAAATAAATAATCAGCAGCAGTACATTTTTCATACAATTACTGCAACATTCAATACTCAAAAAGCTCTGATTAACGTCTCTGTTACACCAGGGCTAACTGATCATTTCTGTCATGTGTGTGTTTGTTGTGAGAAACACCAAAGTCCAGTAACCTTAAAGCTAACTCAAGTCTGGTGTTACTTTCTGTAAAGATGTCCTTTGTGCTGGTTTCTGGAGTAAAACACGTTTTTAAAAAAGTGACATTTAATGAAAATGAGATTATATATAGCCCCTGAGTTTGAGGACAAATACTGAGGTCACATATAGTACTTACACTCGTTACACGTTAACATAACGTCCTCGGCTTAATTTACAGCACTCCTCCTCAGCGGTGGAATTTGATCGGAGTGGGTTATGTAGTCGGCTGCAGTCAGATAGCAGTGACAGAGCTCAACAGGAACAACAACAGAAACAGCACTAACATTATGACACTGCAGAGGGCCTATCTTGCACTTTTAAAGAAGGTGTTCTGCATTTGCAGCTAATTTTAATGAGTTCTTCCCATGCCTGGGCCCAGCTCTCCAAGTTTCATGAAACTCAGCTTGTGTAAACTTGCTGACAGAAGAACGGCACTGAAAACATTCCTCTGCCTGAGCTCTCACCTTGGCGGAGGAACCAGTGACTTTTAAACTTGGGGAAACAAAAATTTAGCCTAAAGGCCCCAATTTTCTTACACTGAAATGTGTACACAAAATGAATGACCTATGAGACCAAAGCAAAACCAATTATCAAGCACCGCGATTACCATTAACACTGGCCTTTCTACTTCATGTAGTCCACTGAATTGTCTCATGTACTGTATATAGCCAAACAGTTAACCGTTTCAGCTGCAGATGACTTTCTCTACAGTAATCCAAGAAATGCCTCCAGTTCCACACATGCATATAGCATAAATTTAATTAATAACTACCCCGTATTTCTTCCTTGTTAACACTTGGACTTAATATAGAATATGATTACATTCATCTGAAGTGTCTGATATGTAGTGACACATTAACAGCTGCCCAGGTAATACAGTTGGAAATTCTTTCATATTATTCTAGTGAAAATGTTAACTGCTGGACCAAACATGCCTAACTGAGAGTTGGAGAGGAAAAGATTTTTAGATTTGTTTCATGTCATCTTAAATAGCATCTTCATTACAGTGCTTTTATTTCAAATGAGTCATTGTGTGTACCTTTTGATTTGATGCCTTCAGGTGTTTTCTGCACTCCTGCAATTTTAGAGCACGTGGAAATTAAAACATTTTTTTTCCATTGATGGAAACGCACCATTGCTAAATCTCTAGTGCATGGACATTTAATGATGAGATCCTTATATTAGATCCTGCAGTTTGTAGCAACACATATTAACTTGTGATAGTCTCATTAAAGTAAAAAAAGAAAAGAAAAGAAAAGAATAACACTAACCACAGTGCATTGCATCCAGTGCAGCTGTTTTCACCTTTAAAGCCCCTTTGAACACAACACCATCCACTATGATTAAATGAAACTGAGTGAATGGTGACAAACACCACCAGAAAGACCTTCATGCATAAACAGCCCGTTCATATTCCACATTCAAACAAGGCACTGACCAAGGTCCTGATCTCTAGCTAACATTAGTATGTGACGTCCAGTAAAAAGTATGAACACTTTGTGTTCCATTTGTTTTCCTAGGAAGACGCTTAAGAGAAGTTTTCTCACAAATGTTGCTTTGTTCATGTGTGTTTTCTAGTGGTAAGGCATATTTCCTTGCTGTGTGTTATCTGGCAATACATACTGTAAGTGCTGATTCATATTGTGGGAACATGTAGCAGCTTCACTGCAACAACCCTGATTTAAAAAACAAACAAACAAAACCCCCACCCAAAAATACAAGTGTCTTATGTTGTAGAATCCTGTTCCTACAAATCTGTAGTCATTTAGGTTCAGTCATTAAATCAGTAAAGCCAGTAAAATCCTCCTTACCCAGTCCCACTGCTTTACGTACTGACTGCTAAAAGAAGATCTTGTCTGTGATACAAGCAAAGGCAAGTCTGCAATCTCCTCCTGCATCTGACCTGCCTCTGAATCACTCTGGGGCAGTATGTGCTGACCAGTACCTCCCTCCACTTGCTACATCTCAGTAGTGGGAAATGAGCCGATGCTGGGGTCACTGAGTGAAGCTTTTCTTGATGGCCACATTGGGGAAGAGGCCAGAAAGCTCCTGGACGACGCGCATGTCTATCTGTGAGCAGAAGGAGATGTCCAGGAGGACAAGCTGAGGACACGACTGGAGGAGTTTCTTCAGTGAGGCGGCACTCACTGACCGTGTACCTGTCCGGCAGACGAATCACAACAGGGGACACGCAAAAGGTGAAAAACGCTTTACAAAAAAAACAAAAACAAAAAAACAAAACACAGAGTTGAGAAATAAAAACAATTATATTTTTTTTCCTGGCTATTTCTTAAAAAGGAAACAGTGTGTGTATTTTCTTTGTAAATGAAGTAAAAGTTCCTCTCTGCCAGTTTACACAGATAATAGAGTCCAGACCAAAATCATTTGCACACCTTCCAGCGAGTCAACCACTGAAGCGCATCTGAAATAACCAAAGAACTGACACATCAGCATAGCCTGAATAACACTGAAGCTACTGTGCTGTCAAAAACATCAACTTATGCAACTGGAACTAAAGTGTTACTGCTATGGTGTGCTGCTGTAACTTTGCTTACTGAGCATTACTGTATACCAATATTAAGCTGATTATTTGAGTTTGTGTTTGAGGTTAACTTGAAGTTTTTTTTCACCTCTCAAATGCTATATTTGGATTGGGCCTGCCATGAATATGATAAGTGAATGACAAGCTAAATCACAAATGCAGGTGCACAACTGACATTTATGACAGTCTCTTATAAAAAAAAATAAAAGTTAACTTGTGGCTATGCTGCTTTGATGGGGAGCTTTATACACTGGCGTGATGAAACATAAGTCATGACCAAATAACCACAAACTTGACACTCATTAACAAATGCTTAATAAGGCAAATGTTTGTTTCCACCTATGTGTGAGGGAGATCTTACCCAGAATGTCCAGATGCCTCAGACAGGGGCAGCTGGCTGCCAGCTCCTCTATGTCTGAGTCACAGACAGTGCGGTTGGCAGTGAGGAAGAGCTTGCGCAAGCGTGGAAGGCTGCGGGCGAGGTGCTGGAAACATCCCGTACTGCTCTGCAGCGTGGGACACCAGCCCAGGTCCAGTTCCTCCAACATCCTGAGCAACATCAGAGCCAACAAGTAAACTGGGGTGATGCAAGGACAAATTTGGATATTCAGAGAGAAACCATACAATGTCTCCAATCTGTTAGTGATTTAACAAAAACAAAGCAATCATAGAGGAAACAGCATTTCATGTCCCGGACTGCTTTACAACCAGAGATGTTATATGAGAAGAATCCTGAACTGAAAGCTATGAACTCTCAACAAAGCAAAAAGATGGTGGTAGGAGCAGAGAGGGGGGAGGAGCTTTCTGAAATCTTATTTTGGGGCAAAATTAACACATTTTTTTTTAAAGCTGTTATGAATGGTTATTCTACATGTGCCTGGAGTCTGCAGGTGTTACAAACATCAGCAGCTTCAAGTGCCTACCTGCACCCTGAGACGAGCTCAGTCAGGCCTCGATCGGTCAGGTTTCGGCATCGCCACAGGTCCAGAGAGCACAGAGAGCGACAGCGCGCGGCCAGCATACTGGCTACAACATCATAGTCTTCGATCTGCAGGTGAGACGGGAGCATTTACCCTCTACAGAATGCCCAGCATTTGCAGTACACCAGCCAGTTCCCAGAGGGACTCTTGGACAATTCAGACCCACTTCAATGTGCAACACCACCCTCGTCGTATGCTGCAGTTGATTCAGATGTTATGATTTGTACACGTCGGTGTGAGGGATGTACAGGCAGAGATGCTGTGATCTGTGCTCATCTACAATACTCTTCTTCTATGGGGTGACATACTGTCACAGTCACAGGCTTTTAAAAATGTGCCTTTAGGATATCGTAAAGGAAGATAATGCTGTCAGGACGAGTCAGTCAAGAGTCATTTCTCTCTAACTATCTAATATATTCTGAACAAACTTTTGAAATGCTGCGATAATTAAAAGCTGATTAGTGGCATCACCCGGCTTGTGGCTCGTAACCTCACTAACCACCTCGAGAGAGCAAAAGAACAAAGCACTAACACAGAATACTTTCACCGTAAAAAAACAAAAACAAAATAGTCTTTCAGGAACTGATTTATGTTTGCGAGGCTGTTATTGTTCTTTGGTGTCAGGTAATACTGGCCATATTTCATTGTTTCATCCAAAGATGAAAGCAAAGAAATGCAATTTAACAACTAAAAACAGCCCGAGTAGATACCTCAGCTACAGAAATGACAGCAAGAACATTTCTCAGAGTTAACAGTGATGGATATTTAAACTATGGCAGAAAGAGTCGCTGTCTTTATGCATTTCTCTTGCCAAATGTTGCATAACTTTATTTCTGATGATGACAGTTATGCCTTAAGAAAGACCACGAGAGGATTTTCTCTTTTATTATATCAGTATTTGCATCAAAAGTCAGTCAGTTGTAAAAACATTTTTTAGGGAGTTAAACACACACAGGTGCCCCATCATTATCATCATGACACACTAAACATTTATTAAAATGTCTCATTAATAATTCTAAATGACATTAATAATAAAACATATCGTACTTTAATATCATCATACATATCTGTCCACAACAGCTGCTGTATACCATTCCCCACATATTCAATGAGCCAAACGTCATTAAAGGAGTAACAGGAGAATGACACCTCTCTCATAACTGCCTGTTACAAACAAGTCTACAACTACCAACCAATTAGCTTATCTTAGCACAGACTGAAAACAGCTACAATTCATTCCAATATTTAGGCCCCTGCAAAAAGATTAGCCAGTGACCCCATGGCAACCACCAGCTGTTAGTGAAAAATGTGTATTCCCTGGCTGGTTTTCAAGTGGTTGTTGGCATTTGCTGTCACTGGGTGAAATTGGTTGTAAAGAGGTACACGGTGCTGCACTGAAAACTTCTTTGGCCCCCAGCAGGTTGCCATGGTTGCCTGTAGTTTTGCATGGAAGAAGCTTACCGTCACTGCTGTCTAACCATGAAGTAGTAGTGAAACTTTGTTTTGGTCTTAAGACACGTTTTTCCAGGTCTCATTACCATGCTATGATTAGTGTTTGCAAATGGGTGTCTTCCATTCAAAATACAGGTAAACAAACGCAAGGAGTGCATGGTGCAGCATCCTCTTGGCATCTGAATTCACCTGGCAACAGCCAGAAACCTCCAGTAACCACTCACCAGTCAGGGTATGCATATTTATTGCTAGCCACTAGAGTATGCCAAGGGGTAGCCAAATGGTGTCTAGGCCTGTGTGACTGAGGCATTATGCAACAGTCACACTAAGAAAAACAGTGGTTGGAGCCTGCAGTTTGACCAAAATTATTGTGACCTTGCGCAATGAAATTGCAATCCGGTCACAGACAGGGATCTGTGACCAGGTCGAGACCACTCCCAGTCAGTTGCCATCTTCAAAGAGACTTTGGCGGGGCAAAATGGTGATAAGAGTCACTTGTCTATCAGTCTGTCAGCTGTGCTGTCAGCTTGCTACTGAGCTGGGTCAAGTTGGCAATTACAAGCAATCATTTTGTGTTAATACAGTGATTAACTTGTGATAAACTGTCAACAATTGCAAATCTGTTGCAGTGTACATACACAGAAATCAATATTAACTACTTACAGAGTCGAGCGAGAATCTCAGAAATTCAACAGAAGAAATTCAACAGAAGCAATGCTGCTTTAGGACAGTGATTTAACTGCAACATGATATACTGTAGGTGTTTGACAACCTTGATTTTATGTAGGAATATAACCAGAATGCAAACAATTGGCCACCAGTTAACTTGAGTCATTATTGCAAATTGGCATGTTACAGATGAGTTGCGCTTATCTGCACAGACTGGCTCACACTGACTGCATTGGCAAACTGTTTGTGTTTATAAATTAGACATCATTTACTTGGAAACCTTCACTAATCAGAGTGATTCCAGTCAGTTTGAGTCAGGCCACCATTGTTTGGAGACAGGCTGCCTCCCATCAGGCTACCTATGTAATCGCCTTTTAACTAAAAGTGGGTGCTGCAACTATTTGCAATCAGTTTTTTAACGCAAAAAAATGTAATTCAAAAATTCGATTATATAAGCACAGATTTTTCCTAGTTACGAGGAGATTGGTGTCCTATTTTTACTCTAGTATGACTAAGCCATTTGCCAGGGATCACAGGGCTCTCTTTCATCTTCCTATCTGGCATCTTTTAGACAAGCTCCCAAAATGAAAGGTAGTAGTTAAGGTTGTAGCTTTCTTTGAAACTTCATATGTGTGCACATTCTCACCCTCACACAGCTCCCCAGGTTGAGGTGTCTTAGCTCTATGCAGAAAGTCAGAATGCTCAAGATGGCTGTTTGCTGTGGAGGAAAGGAGAGACAGAGGCGCACAGGTGAAAACCAGGTAGGCAGAAAGAACAAGAGATTTAAAACAGCTGTAGCAACTAAAACAGACATCTTACCTGAGTGTAAATCTATATACAAGATACTTTAAAACAGCATAGGTTTTAGTAGCGGAAACAAATCCAGTCATGTCACCTAAAGTTCCTGTTTAAGTGATTTCCTATCTGTTACCTGGCACATCCAGCACTTTCAGGATTAAAAGGTTTTTAATAAAGCACAGGAGACAATTTTTCCATCTCCTTGTGGAGTGAAAAATGTGAAAACGGAGGCTTCTCGAGCGGCACTACAACTAGTATATGGAGATATCAGAATTCAGTGCTGCAACTGCCAACACATGTACCTCAGTGGTAGGAGAATGTGTCAGACATGAAAGTGAAAGCCTCTTGTCTGCGTGTGCGCGCGTGTGCTCGACTCTGTGTCAGGCATTTTTATAAGTGCCTCTCTCCCGTAAGCTAGCCATTTAATTAGAGCAGTGACAAGGTAATGACAGCTGAGATGTCAGGGCCTCAAACAGACACACGGCTCGCTCTGTCTGTCCGGGTGTAAACAACCTGCAGCACGCTGCCTGGCTCCACCGCAGAAACTCTACACCGTCTGTTGCCCACAACGTCACTATGAAACATGACAAACACTAGAGAAACGCTGAGGTGCACCACCAAAACTAGGCACAGTGGTATTACACATCAGACATGCCTGAGCTTGAATACAGGCGATGTGTATTCAACACCCTCTAGGATCAGAGTTTACTCAGTTCATCTTAAATCTTTCTTAAGGAGAAATCGTTAGTTTTTTCATTAAAGCACATTTTTGGGAAGTTCTGTTCAATAGGAATCAAACTTATACTATATACATGTTTCAAGTGAAACAAAGGAGGTCATCAGATGATTAACAAAGAAAAAAAGAAGATTAAAACATCTTTAAAACAAAATTATGATCTTTTTTAAAAAAAAATATTAGTTCAGTTACACAGGTTCACCTCAGACTTTATAAATGAGGAAAATGTCGTGTAAGTGTTTACAGATCCCCTAACACAGAAGAGTCATTAGTCATAAGTATGTTAATACTATAAAACCTGAGTTCCTGAACAGGGGCTCGCAGGCCAGTGGAGGCCCTTAGTAACAGTTCATGTGGCCTAGCAATGAAAGAGGTTATGACATGAGCTAAATTAGTTTGTACCAAGGCTTAGATAAAGGGTTCATTTGAACTGTGAATCATGCAAAGCTACTCTAATACAATCCAAGAATAAAAGCTGGCAATGAGCAGGTCCGCTTTAAGAAGATAAAAGCTGCCTCTGGCTGCTCTTTTATCTCAAGGGGTTGTCACAGTGGCAGCTCCTCATGTTTGATTTGGCAGACTTTTACGCCAGATGCCCTTCCTGATGCAAACCCAAAAGGGATTTTCTGCTTTATTACAATTGATCAAATTCTGTTGCTTGAATATCAGAAAAGTGACTAAATTCTCTGACCTTTTCCCCATGTGGAATTTACCTCTTGAAAATCTCTGATATTCTAGATAATCAAAAGATGAACGATAATTCGTTTTTTAGAGATCTTTTTGTAATTTTTTTGTAACAGCTCAGTATCAATGGTGAATAAAATTTTTAATACATTTAGAAAAGGTATCTATTTAGCAGTCTGCAAATTATAAACAGCCAGGGTATCAGATATATCATTAACCAAACAACAGGTTGACCTGCTCTATATTTAAACAAGACAGATCAAAGTCCACAGGAATCACTTGGACTATACAGGGTGGGCCATTTATATGGATACACCTTAATAACATGGGAATGGCTGGTGATATTAAAGTCCTGTTTGTGGCACATTAGTATATGTGAGGGGGCAAACTCCTCAAGATGGGTGGTGACCATGGTGGCCATTTAGAAGTCTGCCATCTTGGATACAACTTTTGTTTTTTTCAATAGGAAGAGGGCCATGTGACACATCAAACTTATTGGTAATGTCACAAGAAAAACAATGGTGTGCTTGGTTTCAACGTAACTTTATTCTGTCATGAGTTATTTACAAGTTTCTCTTTGTTCACAGCCATTGACATGTCGAAGAGATTAACACGTGAGGAGCGGATCGAAATCATGTTGATATCTGTTGAATGCAGTAACCGGGTCATTGCAGCAGATTTCAATGCAAGACACCCTACGAGACCACCCATCTCCCATGCTACAGTCAGCAAACTGCTTGCTAAGTTTCGTGAAACTGGTTCAGTGTTGGATTTGCCAAAATGTGGACGCAAGAAAACTGTCACTAATGAAGAAACATCAGTGGCTGTCCTAGCTTCATTCAGCAAGAGCCCACAGCGTAGCACTCGCCGCATGTCACTGGAGAGTGGCATTAGTCGAACATCCCTTCGGCGGATATTAGCTACTCACAAATGGCACCCTTACAAACTCCAGCTACTGCAGCATCTCAACGAGGATGACCCAGATCGGCGCACAGAATTTGCAGAATGGGCAAAACAAAAATTGGAACAGGACCCTCAGTTCACGCAGAAGATTTTGTTCAGTGATGAGGCAAACTTTTATGTGAATGGTGAAGTTAACAAACAAAACCACCGCTATTGGTCTGACACTAACCCACATTGGATGGATCCCTCCAAGACTGTTGGAACAACAAAAGTGATGGTTTGGTGTGGTATATGGGGTACAACGATAGTGGGTCCATTCTTCATCAATGGAAACCTCAAGGCCACTGGATATTTGAAATTGCTACATGATGATGTGTTTCCCTCTTTATGCACTGAAGCTGGCACGTTCCCTGAGTTTTTCCAGCAAGATGGTGCACCACCACATTATGGGTGCCAGGTCCGAGCATTCCTAGATGAACAGTTTCCTGGAAAGTGGATTGGTCGTCGTGGGCCAGTTGAATGGCCCCCAAGGTCTCCCGATCTGACCCCCTTAGACTTTTATCTTTGGGGTCATCTGAAGGCAATTGTCTATGGTGTGAAGATACGAGATGTGCAGCACCTGAAACTACGGATACTGGATGCCTGTGCTGGCATTTCTCCTGCGGTGTTGCTATCAGTGTGTGAAGAGTGGGAGAAGAGGGTTGCATTGACAATCCAACACAATGGGCAGCACATTGAACACATTTTATAAGTGGTCAGAAACTTGTAAATAACTCATGAAAGAATAAAGTTACGTTGAAACCAAGCACACCATTGTTTTTCTTGTGACATTACCAATAAGTTTGATGTGTCACATGGCCCTCTTCCTATTGAAAAAACAAAACAAAAGTTGTATCCAAGATGGCCGACTTCTAAATGGCCACCATGATCACCACCCATCTTGAGGAGTTTGCCCCCTCACATATACTAATGTG